>CM043884.1:6730385-7033183 GCA_024034495.1 Camelina laxa
GTCAAAACAGGACCTCTTGGTGCTGCTTTGACACCTTTCGACCTGCACCAAAGAGACACCACATGCATTGCATAGTTTATGTCCTCTTGTATGTTAGTGTTCAGATGTATAACTATTGAGTGACTGATCCATTTCCGAGAGATGGTTTACGTTAACCACTCACCATGAAGAACATCATGAAGAGATCCATTAGGGGCATATTCAAAAGCAAGAACACGGAGAGGACCATCAACACAATAACCCACAAGTGCAACAACATTGTGGTGTTGAAATCTTGAAACCATTGATACCTGTTAGAATTTTCTATATCATTAACAAGAAAAAAGAAGACAGAACATTTCCAAAGGAGTAGTTTGATGCTGGATCATTCAAACAAATGACACATACCTGGGAAAGAAATACTTGATCTGGCTGCTGACTGTGGTCAAGTTTCTTAATGACAGCTACTTTACCACTTTTAAGAACACCGTAAAACATTGTTCCGTTTGAACCTTCACCGATTAATGCCTTCGAACTAAAGTTATCGGTAAAAGCTTTCAACTCATCCACTGGAACGGCTGGTACAGCAATAGTCTGCGTGTGAGTAACTAACTGGTTCATGAATGAATCTGCTCTTTGATTGTCGCGTCCATTGTAACCTTTAAAACAATTAAAATCCCATTAAATTCGAAGCCACTAAACAGGACACTAATTAAAAAAAACACAGACAAGTGGTGCAGTTGAAATACGTGAGCTACCTAATGGATTATGTGCTTGCCTTGGTCCCGCGTCAACAGTGTTACGAAAATCCTCATTCCCACACCAACGAAAAAACCAGCTCATTACACTCTTCCCCCACACGGGCTAACTTAACTGTAATAGTATGCAGAAGACAAAATGTGAACAAACAGTTATCAAAAAATATATATATTTGAGCAGCTTCTCAAACATATTCATAACATAAAGAGATATAGTTCAGACACAAAAAACAGTTTTTACCAAACTTTATGCATGCACAATGACATGAATGAACAAGATAATAAGTGCCAATAAACATTTGTGAAGAGTAAGATTCTAGCTAGCAGCTTAATTATGGAAATGTATATATAGTGAAGTGACTTTAGTGCAGTGGCAAGAGGTAAGTTCAGTTGTAGAAGACACCATCACACCCGGGATCGGGACGAATGTAGGAATTTGGCTAATGGACCGGCCAGTTGCGGCCAGTTGCGGCCCAATGGTTGACAAAAAAAAAGTAATATAAACACAACAAACAGTTACGTTTTAAATCAAGAATTGACTATCTAAGAAAAGAGAGTCAAGTGGTAAAGACTGTAAGATCTTAATTTATCTCTCTTTATATTACTCAACAGTTAAGAACAATACAATATAAAGTTTGCAATTTAGAGTCCCTAATCTCTTTTTAAGCCAGAGGCTCTCTCAACTAGCAAATGGTCACAGATACTATTTATACATACTAACTACTCGCATGCCTATCATAAAGACATGTATATTACCAAAACAAAAACTAGGAAACTATTTGATATGCTCAAATTTACCCAAGAGCTACTCTCTCAAATTAAGAGATCACTGCAGTACTTAGGGATCGAATCCACAGAGACTCAAAATCAAACACAATAGATTATAGAGTTTTATAGATTATGCTAAATAAGACCAATTGAATTAAAAATAAACGAAAACAAATATTTAAATTAAAGTGTTGTAAATTCAGGAAATCAAAAGAGTCAAGCCTAGGGAATTTCTCAGGAAATTATGGAATATCAAATCAGATAAATTAATTAAGGTTCAAGCACTAAAGATCAGATCTAGAACTCTAAACTTTTGGTAAATTAAATCAGTTCTCACTGCAAATAATATCTAGATTTAAAACCAGAAAATCCAAATCTCTTTGTAAGAATCCTAAGTTGAAAATCAGCTTTAAGAACAGGTTTAGATAAGTTCACAGAATCATAAATTCAAATCTCTTTGTAAGAAACAATTCTGTTCATCAATGGTTTATCAGGAAAACAAACATATTCTCATATTAGTTAATTTCCCTAAGATAATAGTTCTAGGTGATCAATCAAGAACTATTATGAAGAACAACCAAGGATAAAGATCATAAAAGATTAAGAACCCTAAAAATTTCAGATCTAATAAATCATAAAGACCCTATGAAAAACCCTAAACCTAACAAGCAAATTACTCAGACATGTTAAATAAAGCACAAATCATAATTCTGAATAACATGAATAGATATCAAAAGTAAAAGAGGGAGTTCAAGAATCTTCTCTCTACAAAGAATTCAGATCTATCTCTCCCAAAAGCTCTCAATGGTCTTTCTCTCAAAAACTGCTCAATGATGACTCCCCTAATCTAAAACCCAAAAACAATATATATACACCCTAAAATACGTTCAGGGGCTTATGTTGCAATTACAGAAGACTTCGGGCAAAATTGTAAAACTTCCAATTTCTTGTTCTCTCGGTGGACATGAGTGTCGATCGATGCCCTTGTGCCTGCTGTCGAGGGCTCCACTTGATTTCCTTCGGTAAAATGCTCCAAAATGTTCCATATTGCTCCATCCGTGCCAACTTCCTAAATAACCTGTAAACTCAAAAACAACCTAGAAACAAATCAAAAGACTCAAAAAGCACACTTATATCATGGCTAAAAACCGTAAAAACCATGATATATCAACTCCCCCAGACTTAGCCTTTGCTTGCCCTCAAGCAAAACAGAAACTTAGAACTGTGAAAGAGGTTTGAAAACATAGAATTCACTCAACTGCTGGTAACTGAACATTGCACTCTTCCTCACCTTGATCCTCAAGAACTTACTTCATATACTTTGTCAATTGAAAAGCATCAACATTCCTTACTCAAACCCCACAATCCTTTGGAATCTCTAGTCTCACCATTGCCATCTCATTTTATAAATTAAAGCAAGTACAGGTGAGTTCTTACCTTGTGGTATTCAAACAGTGGCATATGGATTCTCTTCAGGCCAAGACATACTTCTTACATCTCCTTTCCTCTCTTTTACACTTCCTTATTATATTTTTTAAACTTTAGCAAAGGTGTAAGCGAATACCGGGGTCATCGGTAATTTACCTACCCTCGCTTCCAAGCTTTGTGTGATCATTGACTCAAGAGTAGAAAAATGAGGTCACTGTAATTTACCTACCTCTCTAAACTGATCAAAATCATCTCATCTTTTATTTCTATCTTTCTTTCTTTTTTTTTTTTTTTTTCAATAAAGGGAAGAGAGAACATACTTTGAAAATTTGCACTGTCTTGTATGGCCTGAAAAAGAATTCTAGTCCACTGATTTCCTACCCCAAAGTAAGCGATTAAGTCAGGTTAAAAATCTTGATAGAAGTCGAGACATCATTGGTTGAACTAGATATCCTTTGAATAAGGGCTTTCAGGATTGTTGATACAGCTCATAGTCTTTTCACACTTCAGTTCTGAGGTCAAGCTTAGTCAAAATCCATTAGAGTGTTAGCCAAAGAACAAGAACCATTAGCTAGAGATCATAATTCAACAGTAAGTTTTGAAAAATTTGACTCAATAAAAACAAAAATACGGTTTTGACACAAGACACAAAAACCAAGTTAGTAATTAGTAGTAACCTCCCCCAGACTTAAACAACACTGTCCTCAGTGTGATCAAGCAAGGGAAAAGTTAGTAAACAAAAATGGTGTCAGAAAAAAAATGAATGGAAAAAAATGAACAGTTGTTCGGATTACCCAAACGGCGTCGACCGATGCCATGAAAGGCGGCGTCGATCGACGCCTTCGGCGAATGATGAAATGTGGCAGAGAACTTGTGAGTTGCAGTTAGTTGTGTGTGTAAGATCAATCCGCAGATGTTAATTCTGTTAAGAAGCACTTAAACACAAACACGGGTTAAAAGCAACATGATAGATAGTTCAGAAATCCAAACAGCTTTCAAACACAAACTGACTCAAACAAAAAGAAAAATGACTCAATCAGAAAAAGGAAAAAGATAAAGAGAATCCTGATCAGAAACTAGAATGTAGCAGAAACATCATCATCACCAGTATCCTCAGCAGAAGCAGGATCAGCAGACGGTGAAGATGGCGAAGGGGACCGACGCCTAGTACTCCTGGTAGGACGAATGCAGCCGCACTGAGAAAGTCTAGCCATGCCATTCCAGATGGCACGCAAAGCTGAAACCACATAAGTCTGATGAGCTCCCTGGTCCATAATAGCGGGATCCTGCGGTGGCTCTGGAAACTCAAATGCGGCAGTCCCGGAAGAAGAACCAGTCTCAAAACCCCCAGCAGGGTCAGCAGCAGCAGCAGAAGTAGTCCGCGAAGTGCGATGGCGACGGGAAGGAGCATAAGCAGCATAGTCAGCTGGTGAAGGGCGAAAACGCAACTGCTCAGGATCAGTACCAATAGTGGTAAGATCAGGTCGCGGAAGGCGAACAAAGTGCTCTCCGGTCTCATCAGTAAACCGCCATAATAAACCTGGTTTCAACCAGTGTGCACTCCTCAAGTACTGCTCATCCATAAGCTGTCTCCTAGTGACAACACTATAACCAGTCAGAGGAATCTTCATGAACTGAAGAATAGCAGTAATAAGGCTCCCCACAGCCTCCCTCTTGGCTCCAGTACCCAGAAATGGCTTGGTCTGCAGGGCAACCAAGTGGTGTGCGAAAATAGCCCCAAGGTTGAGGCTCAGAGGGTCGCGACTGTCAGCAGGAACCAAAGAAGGGGTCATGGTGTAAACTCCCTTGTACAGAAGATAAAGCTCTGCTGCTCTCATCTTGTTAGGTTCCATCTTACACTGCAAAGTAGTAGCAACAGCTCTAAGAACATACCGGAGTACAGGATGGCGGACCTCTGATTGAAGCATCCTCTTGGAGTTATACTCACCAAGTCCTATGTAGGACCACAAAGGAGAGAGATCCTCATAATGCTTGGGCAAGGCAACGTCTTGATAAAAACGAATCCAACGAAACACATCACACAAATGAGCAAAATCGATATCATAATGTAGTCCGTTGATGAAGAAATGCAATTCACCCCCAAACGCATCCGGTGCCTGCTCATTTCTGTAAGTAATCCTAACTGATGCCATGAACTGTCGCACTAAATCCGGATACAAATCATACTGCCTAGTACATACCGTGCCTAAATTCATCCTATCAAGCAAATCCAAAACCTCATCATGAATCTGCATCTTACGAAGAATGACAGGATCAACAAACCTTGTAGGCTCAATCTCAACTCCCAACCATGCATTGTAAAGCATAGTTTCATAATCTCCCCAAACACCCACTGGTCTATTGATGAATTCAGGCTTGCTAAGCTCAGGAAGCTTGTGTATAGGCCATTCTCTCTGTTGGAATTGGTGTACCTTCTTCCTTTGGCCATGGGAATCTTGATGGAGTGGTAGAAGGAAGAGAGAGGGTTGGTGGAGTGGGGGAAGTTGTGGCCGGACGACGTGGAGGCTGGGGAAGATCCGCCGGAGGTCTCGGAGGTGGCCGGCGGCGGACTGACGGACTGGGCGGCGGATGAAGAAGCTTCACCATCGTTCCTTCTACTCCGTTTGTTGGATGCCATCACTTTAAAACACAAAATTGACACTGATTCCAGGTAGAGGAGAGAAAATCGAGTGGATTGGAGCTTGGAATCACCCAAAACCGAGCTATATCGAGAGAGTTATGAGGGAATTAGGGTTTGAGTTCGGAATTGGGGGTGAAAGGAGGAAGAAGATGAAGTCGCGATTTTGAGCTTTCTGTTTCTGGTTTTAGTGGTATCGATCGATGCCATCGTGTTGGTGTCGATCGATGCTTCCTTTATCGGTCCGGCCCAGTGTCAAATTATAAGCCCAATAACATTCTTAGCCCAGCAAAATCAACCGATCCATCCGGTCTCGTCTCTGTTCATAATAGCGTCGATCGATGCTATTTGAGGCGGCATCGATCGATGCTAGCTCTGATCATTGATAATCGAAACTTTTCCTGAAACAATGAAAACTCAAAACCAGAAATTAGTATGTTAGTATTCCTAAAACCAAAAAAATTCAAAATTAATTCCTACCAGTGGGTTGCCTCCCACTCAGCGCTTGTTTTTAGTCATTAGCTTGACTTGGCAGCGGATTAGGCAGAGGGTGCATCATCCAAACGCACAATGTGTCCGTCTGGTATTTCAGCTTTTGCCCAATAGTGTTTCACCCTTTGGCCATTAACAGTAAATTTCTCTCCTTTTGAGTTCAACAGCACAATAGCTCCATATGGTCTGACTTCTTGAACAGTAAAAGGACCAGACCACGGGAACGCAGCTTTCCAGGAAACAGTTTCAAGCGCGAATTGTAAAGGAGTACCTGGTCATTTGGCTCAAAGTGTCTGGAGATGATCTTCTTATCATGATAAGCCTTGGTCCTTTCCTTATACAGCTTGGAATTTTCAAATGCATGAAATCTCAGCTCATCTAACTCATTCAACTGCACTAACCGTCTCTCTGAAGCTGTCTTGGCATCAAAATTCATCAACTTAACTGCCCAGGCTGCTTTGTGCTCTAACTCCACTGGGAGATGACAGGCTTTCCCATAGAGCAGATGGAAAGGAGTAGTGCCTAGTGGTGTTTTATAAGCAGTTCTATATGCCCAAAGTGCATCGTCAAGCTTCATAGCCCAATCTTTCCTTGTAACACCGACTGTTTTCTCTAGGATCTCCTTAATCTGCCTGTTGGAAACCTCTACTTGTCCACTAGTCTGGGGATGATATGGACTAGCCACTCTATGTTGAACACCATACTTCTTCAGCAGCCGCTCAAACACTTTGTTGATAAAGTGCTTACCTCCATCACTGATGACAATTCGAGGAACTCCAAACCGCGGAAAGATGATGGTCTTAAACAGCTTAAGAACCACAGAAGAATCATTAGTTGGACTTGCAATTGCTTCAACCCACTTGGAGACATAATCCACAGCTACTAAGATGTATTGATTCTTGTAAGAGGAAGGGAATGGTCCCATAAAGTCAATGCCCCAGCAATCAAAAACTTCAACCTCAAGGATAAAGTTTTGTGGCATCTCATGCCGTCTACTAATCTGACCTTTCCGCTGACAAGCATCACATCTGGAGACAAACTCATTAGTATCCTTGAACATTGTTGGCCACCAAAACCCAGCTTGTAGGACCTTAGACACTGTTTTGAAAGTAGCAAAGTGTCCAGCATAATCTGATCCATGACAGTGAAAAAGGACATCATGCACTTCTGTTTCAGCTAGACATCTCCTGTAAACACCATCACTGCAATGCTTATACAAGTAAGGTTCATCCCAATAATATCTCCTTAGCTCTCTCAAGAACTTTTTCTTATGATATCCTGTGAATTGATCAGGTTCTACCTCTGCAGCAAGGTAATTGGCAATATCAGCATACCAAGGTTGATTGGAGCTAGCCACAGCAGCTAAATCTCCATCAGACGACAAATCTGATTCTGGGAACAAAGGGTGTCGATCGATGCTAGTGTGGCGTCGATCGACACCACATGCAGCCGAATACAAGTCTTTGGAATCAACAGTCGAAACCCAGTATCAACAAAATAAACATGCTCTTCAGGAAGACAATCACGAATTGGAACATCATCATCAATCCTAATCCTGGACAAATGATCAGCAACACCATTCTCTATCCCCTTCTTATCCCTCACTTCAATGTCAAACTCTTGTAGAAGAAGAATCCATCTCAAAAGTCTAGGCTTAGCATCCTTCTTCTGCATCAAGTATCTTAATGCAGCATGATCAGTATGAACAATGACTTTTGAACCAACCAGATAAGATCTAAACTTCTCAAAAGCAAACACTACAGCCAACAACTCCTTCTCTGTTGTTGCATAATTTCTTTGTGCCTCATCCAGTGTCCTGCTTGCATAGTAGATTGCATGAAGTTTCTTATCTTTTCTTTGTCCCAGCACTGCTCCCACTGCAAAATCACTAGCATCACACATTACTTCAAAAGGAAGACCCAATCTGGTGGCTGAACAATAGGTGCACTAACAAGCTCCTGCTTAATCCTCTCAAAGGCTATGCGACATTCATCAGTGAATTCGAACTTGACATCTTTGCACAACAAGGCAGAAAGTGGTCTTGCTATCTTGCTGAAGTCTTTGATAAAACGCCTATAGAACCCTGCATGCCCAAGAAAACTCCTTACTGTCCTCACATTCTCTGGTGGTTGAAGACCTGTCATCACCTCTATTTTAGCGCGGTCAACTTCTATTCCGGCTTCTGAAACCCTGTGGCCAAGCACTATGCCATCTCTAACCATAAAATGACATTTTTCCCAGTTAAGCACTAAATGCTTCTCTTCACACCTTGCTAGCACCTTACAGAGATTATCCAAACAGCTTTTGAATGAAGATCCATAAACTGAAAAATCATCCATGAACACCTCCATATAGTCCTCAATCATGTCAGTGAAGATTGACATCATGCATCTCTGAAATGTCGCAGGAGCATTACAGAGACCAAAAGGCATTCTGCGGTAGGCAAAGGTACCATAGGGACAAGTGAAGGTGGTCTTCTCTTGGTCATCAGGATGAATAGGAATCTGGAAAAAGCCTGAGTAACCATCCAAGAAGCAGTAGTATGGATGATTAGCTAACCTCTCCAACATCTGGTCAATGAAAGGAAGTGGGAAGTGATCTTTCCTTGTTGCAGCATTCAGCTTCCTGTAGTCTATGCACATCCGATGACCAGTAATTGTCCTTGTAGGGATCAGCTCATTCTTGTCATTCTTCACCACTGTGACACCACCCTTCTTAGGAACAACATGTACCGGACTGACCCAATTGCTATCAGATATTGGATAGATGATCCCAGCATTCAGCAGCTTCATGATCTCCTTCTTGACAACATCTTGCAGATTCGGATTCAGCCTCCTCTGATGCTCGATGGATGTCTTAGCTCCTTCCTCAAGATGAATCCGATGCATACACAAGTTTGGAGAGATTCCTGCAATATCATCAAGAGAATAGCCAAGAGCTTTGCGAAACTTGCGCAGCTTGCTTAGCAGTAAAGTGAGCTCTGCATTGTTTAAGGAAGCACTAACAATAACAGGGTAAGAAGAGTTCTCACCGAGATATGCATACCTTAGACCTGCAGGAAGTGGCTTGAGATCAACCTTTGGAGCTTTCTCAGGACTCCAATCAGAAACCTTTGTAGTTTGTGAAGAAGTACTAACCAATTCCACTTGTGCAACCAGCTTCTTCACTTGTTCATTAGCATCAAGCAGTTTGACATACCCAGCAGCAATGTCATCTAAATGCTCAGCTTCTTCAGCAGAAGCAACCAGTGCTCTCTCTAAAGGATCTTCAGGATGCAGCTCCTGAAATATCTCTTCAGCCAGATTAGACAATGTGTCTACATAGAATGTCTGGCCATCAATGGTTGGCCTCTTAACCAACTTCTCCATGTCAAAGCGCATTTGTAAATCACCAATGTTGAGACCAATCTGACCCTTCTTGACATCAATTATAGCTCCAGCAGTAGCTAAGAATGATCTTCCCAGAATAAGAGGGTCCTTGGGTTCCTCCTCATATTTTAACACCACAAAATCAGTAGGTATTAGGCACTCACCAATCTTAATTGGAACATCTTCAAGAACGCCATCTGGAATACGAACGGACCGGTCAGCAAGGATGAGAGTGAGCTTAGTAGGCTGGAAGTCTGTCATTCCCAGGCTGAGTGCTACTGATCTTGGCATGAGGTTGACACTAGAACCAAGATCACACAAAGATCTAGCAAATCTATCAGTGAAGATAGTGCAATCAAGAACAAAGCTCCCTGGATCAGGAAGTTTCTCTGGGACTTTGTTCTGAATGATGGCGCTGACTTGGGCTGATATCATCATCACTCCTTGCTCAGCATTAAAATCCTTGGTTACCATTCTCTTGACATACCTTCTAAGCATTGGAGAAGTCTTAACAGCATCAACCAAAGGCAACTCAAGAATAAGCTTATCCATCATGGCTTTGCACTTGGCATCTTCTAGCTCTTGTTTAGACTTCCTTGGATTCTTGGGGAATGGAACCTTAGGTGTGTAAACTCTTTCTGCAACTGGAGTAGACGATTTCACAATCGTAGTTTCTGTCCGTGGTTGGCGTCGATCGATGCCACTTGGTTGGTGTCGATCGATGCTACGTTCTGGGTTTTTGTCCGTAACTTCGCATTGTCCCAGTGTCGACCGATGCCCATGTGTGTCGGTCGATACTGGCTCGGCAGAATCTTCCTCTTCATCGTCTATATTAATCAACTCTTGTGGATCATCAATTTTATTCTTCTGGGGTATAGGATGAAGTTGTTTGCCACTTCTCAAAGTTACTGCATTGCAAAAATGTTTAGGATTTGATTCAGTTTTTGAAGGGAGATAACCTTCTTGCCTTTTTGCAGACCCAGCAGTCTGCGCAACCTGGCTTTCCAGCTTCTTTACATGGATGTTCAAAGCTTCAAACTTCCCATTAAGATCTGTGTAGACATTATCCAACTTCCCATTAAAAGTTACTGTCATTTGCTCTTGGCCTTGCAAAAGCTGCTCAAGCATAGCTTCCATCTTACTAGTTTCAGCTGACTTAGGAGGTGGAGACTGATATGAGTTGTTGCCATAGGTCCTTGTGAATCCACTGTTTTGTTGCTGCTTCTGATATTCAGGTTTGGGTGTGAAGCCAGGAGAGGTACCCTGAAAGTTACTGCGCTGGCTGTTTCCACTGTAAGGCCTACTACCTTGCTGGTTTCCAAACCTCTGCCCCTGATTCCCATAGACATAGTTCACCTCCTCTTCCTCATGATTTCCTTGATCAGGTTCTGGCTCATATGTCTCAACTTCAGCAGCAAACTGAACAGATTTCTTACCCACAAGGAGATTATGCACAGAATCCAACTTAGCATTAACAGAAGCCAACTGGTGGGAGTCATATCCTCCTTGCACTCTCTTTCTTTCAGCATCTGCTCTCTTAGTACTATTGCTGGCAGCTAAGTTTTCAATCAACAATTCAGCATCTTCTGGCATTCTTGTCTTGAAATTTCCATGACTTGCAGCATCTAAAGCCAACTGATACTCCCAGTCACACCCTCTGAAAAAGATGCTTAGCAGTTGAACCCTTGAGAAACCATGGTGTGGACAGTCCCTTTGGTAAGCCTTGAATCTCACCCAGGCTGCTTTGAAAGCTTCATCTGGTCTCTGCTTGAAGGAGGACAGCTTGATTCTCAACTCATCTGACATTGCATCATCATAGAAGTGGTTGAGGAAAGCCACCTTGACATCACGCCAGCTTGTCAATGATCCAGCTGGCAGCTGTTTCAACCATTGAGATGCTTCTCCTGCAAGTGAGTAAGGGAAAAGTTTGCAGAAAATGTAGTCCTCAGTCACCCCATTAGCCTTGATGCTGGTCACCAGATCCTCAAAATGCTCAATGTGGTCCAAGGGCTTCTCATTGGGCAAAGCAGAAAAAGGTCTCTGCCCAACTAGTTGAAAGTATGCAGGTTTCAACTCAAAATCATTCCTCTGGAAAGGGGGAGGAACAATAGCGGACCGGTTCTCATACACCAGATCAGCCCGGTTGTAATCAGCAATGGTCCGGATAAGGTCTCGGTTCTGCTCCTGTCTTCGAATCGGGTTTTGGGCGTGGTTGGCAGCTCCACGTCCGTCTGCAGGAAGAGGGTGTCGATCGATGCCACCTGGTTGGTGTCGATCGACACCGGGATTTGGATCATCAACGACACCAGCTTGCTGGTTTACAACAGCCTGCTCGTTGACAACAGGTTCAGGAATCACGTTGCCTTCTGCATCCAGCTTTTGGCCGTGCTCATTGCGCAAGTGGCCCTCTTGATCCCTCAAAACACCAGCCTCATCACGCATCAGAATGATCGTGTTAACCATCTTCAGAGATTTGGCTGCTTTTCTGTTTACACGCTCAAGTTTTCCTAACTGTTGGTTTGACAAATTCACAGTAGGACCAGATTTATTGCTCCTTGTGTGAGGTCTAGGAGGCATACACCTGAAACACCAAAGAGAAGAAAAACAAAAAGTGTAAGTAGAAAATAAAAAGAAAATTTAGACACAATCTAAAACTCAAATCTAATGGTGGATCAAAGAGTCCCCGGCAACGGCGCCAAAATTTGATATGCTCAAATTTACCCAAGAGCTACTCTCTCAAATTAAGAGATCACTGCAGTACTTAGGGATCGAATCCACAGAGACTCAAAATCAAACACAATAGATTATAGAGTTTTATAGATTATGCTAAATAAGACCAATTGAATTAAAAATAAACGAAAACAAATATTTAAATTAAAGTGTTGTAAATTCAGGAAATCAAAAGAGTCAAGCCTAGGGAATTTCTCAGGAAATTATGGAATATCAAATCAGATAAATTAATTAAGGTTCAAGCATTAAAGATCAGATCTAGAACTCTAAACTTTTGGTAAATTAAATCAGTTCTCACTGCAAATAATATCTAGATTTAAAACCAGAAAATCCAAATCTCTTTGTAAGAATCCTAAGTTGAAAATCAGCTTTAAGAACAGGTTTAGATAAGTTCACAGAATCATAAATTCAAATCTCTTTGTAAGAAACAATTCTGTTCATCAATGGTTTAATCAGGAAAACAAACATATTCTCATATTAGTTAATTTCCCTAAGATAATAGTTCTAGGTGATCAATCAAGAACTATTGTGAAGAACAACCAAGGATAAAGATCATAAAAGATTAAGAACCCTAAAAATTTCAGATCTAATAAATCATAAAGACCCTGTGAAAAACCCTAAACCTAACAAGCAAATTACTCAGACATGTTAAATAAAGCACAAATCATAATTCTGAATAACATGAATAGATATCAAATGTAAAAGAGGGAGTTCAAGAATCTTCTCTCTACAAAGAATTCAGATCTATCTCTCCCAAAAGCTCTCAATGGTCTTTCTCTCAAAAACTGCTCAATGATGACTCTCCCTAATCTAAAACCCAAAAATAATATATATACACCCTAAAATACGTTCAGGGGCTTATGTTGCAATTACAGAAGACTTCGGGCAAAATTGTAAAACTTCCAATTTCTTGTTCTCTCGGGTGGACATGAGTGTCGATCGATGCTGGCCTCTGGTCAGACTCCACACTTGATTTCCTTCGGTAAAATGCTCCAAAATGTTCCATATTGCTCCATCCGTGCCAACTTCCTAAATAACCTGTAAAAACTCAAAAACAACCTAGAAACAAATCAAAAGACTCAAAAAGCACACTTATATCATGGCTAAAAACCGTAAAAACCATGATATATCACTATTAAGACTCAATTCCTTCTATAAGATGCGGTATGATTCAGCTTATGATTCAGCTTGATACCACATGTTATACATGTCTACCGCATCATATCATAAAGATATGTATATTACCAAAAGAAAGATATTGGATCAATTCCTTCTATAAGATGCGGTATGATTCAGCTTGTAATGGACAAAATGGTTTGACTCGAGAAACTAGAGCATATACACACAAACAGAATTATGAAACTTAACAAGAATTCACATACACGTAAAGTCAATATCAGAAGAACTGAAGAAAAACTTCTCGAAAGAGAGAAAAATAAATTGAAATTCTATGATGAGCGTAGAATGTTCGAGGGTTGTGTTATCCTCGTAGATGAGTATTTTGAAAATGTCTAATGATTGTCAACCAATTTTTAATTAACTAGATGATGACCATGTCGCCTTTGTTGGTACTAACTTCGAACAAGTCTAACAAGTAACATGGGTCATGAACTTAAAATATGCCTTCAATAATCATAGTCAAAATCTCCCAAACAACCAAAGTGTACAAGATCCTCTGTGTTGGAGTTCATTTTTGAGCGTATCTTTGAGCGTCGAGATCTGGGAAAAAAAAAGTTAGATTTAAGAAAAAGGAAATTGGATTGTATAACCAAAAAAACTATAATTTACAAACTAACCATACTAACCATGAATCAATTATATTCTCTATATTTATGTATTAATGACAAAAAAAATTTCTTACCACCACCACTTCTGGCCACTTCTAACTTCCGGCAACCCCCACCTCTGGCCAACCTCCGATCAACCTCCGGCCAACATCCGGCAAACCTCCAATCTATCATACAAGTATGTCGCCAAAATAAGTTTGTCCTCACATGAATGACAATTTATTTAAAATGGAACTTTTCCACCCAAAACCTTTGGTAAATGTTTAACAAACTCGCTAACGTGTTTTTTTTTTAATGTCACAATCATAAATATATTTTTCTTGACAAAGCAATCAAGGAGTTAAATCATCACTAAAAAAAATCTCCAATTTAGTACAACCATTTGAATAAACTTTCTTTTAAAAATATGATATGATTTGGATGGATAGACAAACAATTTGTTTTGTTTGGGCGGCTGACCAATAATGGCCCAGAATATAGAAACAAAAGTATAACTACAGAGTGATGAGATAGACCAATGATGAAGAAGCCGCCGCAAGTTACAATACTAGGACGGGAGCGGGAAGTTCTTTATTTTTTGTTTCTTTTGTCTTTTGCTAACAACACCCAGTTATTATATTTACCTCTCCTCTCTTCCCTTCTCACACAATTTTTCGGATCAAAGTCAAACATAAAAAGAATTTGCGCTTGATCTTGTAAGTTGTAACAATCCCAACCTAACTATGAAAATTAACATCCGAGATTCCACCATTGTCCGGCCTGCCGCCGAGACCCCAGTCACTAATCTTTGAAACTCCCACGTTGACCTTATGTGGAGTGGCTAAGCAAAAATCTCGTGTGAAGGAGTGGGGATTGATCGGTCCGTCATGTGGAGCAGTCAATCCCGGGTGCTGCTCTGCGTCTGCTCCATCTATTCACCACATTGATCGGTCTTCGCCGTACTGCTCATAACTTTGGATTGCATTGTCAGATGTTCTTCAAATCACTTGGAAATAAGTCTAAAAAACGCAGAACGATCCAACGGTGGAAAGTCCTTCGTCTGAGGCCAAACTTATGATGTTTCTACTGGTTCTTCATCTCCAAAAATGCATGTTTTCGTTTCAACACGTTCAGTTTCCTTCGAAACCAACCTAAAATCTGTTAAGACTCATAAAGGAATAAAAAGATCCTATAAACACACTTTAACTCAATAAAAGACTCAAAACAAATATAAAACCATAGTTAAAACTCTATAAAACACAACACACCAATTTACATCTCCTAGAGGTGGGGTCACATTCATCTCCAAGCTTAGATGTGTGGCTAGCCAATACATTGATTTAACGGGATATATGTCATCTTTTGTGTAATGCCAACCAAGAAAATCACCTTTAGCATTTGAACATATTGAAATCACGAACATATTTGCCAACGTCTTCTGGATATACTTTTCTCTTATCTTATCTTCATCCTAATTTGTTCAAGAGGCATTAATGAAATCACGAACAATGTAATTTTGAGTATTCACCCCTTTCCATGGTTTCATCTCCAATTACATACCGAAGCCTTTTTAAAGCAGTTTTGCATTAAGGATATTGGTGTCAGGGAAATACCTGCCTTTTAAGACTTTAGTCATCAAACATTTGGGCTGTTGAAGAATTCTCTAGCTCTATGTATCATAGATATGTATAAATCAATATAATTCTAGGGATCTATGTGTAAATATTGTAACCCTAGTCTCTTTATGTACTATAAATATGTCTGTAACTCCTTATCATTAATCAACAAGTATTACAGTCTCTATATGGTATCAGAGCAAACGATCAAACCTAAACCTAAATTTTTTTAAACACCACGCTTCCTCCATGACTACCTCTGGCAACACCTCTCCTTCGACTGGTGAAGACATTATGACTTCTACCACTCCTCTCTTCAACGTCAACACCTCTAATGTGACCAAACTCAATGACACCAATTACTTGATGTGGAGTCTCCAGATCCATGCTTTGATTGACGGCTATGAACTCGCAGGCTTCCTTGATGGATCTCACCCTGCTCCCTCTCCCGCTGTTACAGCTAACGGTGCCTCCGTCCCAAATCCAGACTTTGTTCTCTGGAAACGCCAAGATCGCCTTCTCTACAGTGCCTTGCTCGGAGCTATGTCTGCTTCTGTTCAACCGCTAGTGTCTCGAGCCACCACTGCCGCTGCTGTCTGGGAAACACTTACGTCCATTTTTGCTAAACCAAGCCGAGGTCATTTTCAAGGTATCAAGAATCAAATTAAGGCATGGACTAAAGGTAACATGACTATCGATGCATATGTACGTGGCCTTATTGTTCGTTTTGATGAGCTCGCCACTCTTGGCAAACCAATGGATCTTGAGGATCAAATTGAGAAGATTCTTGAAGGTCTTCCCGACGACTACAAACCTGTCATCGATCAGACTGAAAGCAAAGATGTTCCACCAACTCTCGCTGATGTTCATGAGCGCCTCCGCAACCGTGAATCTCGCCTCATTGCTGCTGCTGCCGCTACTCCGACTCCTTTTCCGGTCTCCGCCAACATTGCTCAGCATCGCATGGACAACAACAACAACAACAACAACACCAACAACAACAACTACAACAACAGGAACAACGGTCGCTCTCGGAACCAGAATCAACAATCTCGTTCCTTCAACAACAACAACTGGCAGTCCTCTCATGGTAACAATACCAACCGTTCTTCTCGACCTTACTTAGGCACGTGCCAACTATGCAACACTCAGGGACAAAGCGCTCGCCGGTGTCCACAGCTTCTCTCCCTGCAGCCAACTCCGACTCGCAACACAAGCCCTTTCACACCATGGCAACCTCGGGCGAACATGGCTGCTATCCTCGACTCTGGAGCTACACACCACATCACTTCTGACCTTAGCAATCTCTCGCTGCACCAGCCTTACACGGGTGGTGATGATGTCATGATTGCAGACGGCTCTACCATGTCTATCACACACACCGGTTCCATGCTTCTTCCCTCACAGACTAGAGCTTTAAAATTGGATAAAGTTCTTTGTGTTCCTGATATACATAAGAATCTTATTTCTGTGTATCGCCTTTGTAATGCTAATAATGTTTATGTTCATCTCTTCCCTTCCTTCTTTCAGGTGAAGGATCTGAGTACGGGGGTCCCATTACTCCAAGGCAGAACTGAACGAGGGTTGTATGTCTGGCCGGTGATGAGTCCGAATGTTGTGGCTATGCTCTCTTCGTTTGGTCCACGCACAAGTCTTCTCTCATGACATTCACGCTTGGGACATCCCTCTCCACCTATCTTAAACACTATTGTTACGTCTTTTTCTCTTCCTGTTGCTTCTACTTCACAAAAACACTTATCTTGCTCATATTGTCTTATTAATAAAAGTCACAAGTTGCCATTTACAAACTCCTCAATCACATCAACTCGCCCGCTTGAGTATATCTTTTCAGATGTTTGGACTTCTCCAATTCTCTTCACTCAAAACTATAAATACTACCTTGTTCTTATTGACCACTTCACCCGCTATACATGGCTCTATCCCCTTCAACGGAAATCTGATGTCAAAGATGTGTTCATCACTTTCAAAGCACTGGTCGAGAACCGTTTTCAAACAAGCATAGGAACTTTGTTCACCGACAACGGTGGTGAGTTTGTGGCTCTGCGCCGGCTCCTCTCAACATATGGCATCACACATCTAACTTTCACCACCGCATACTCTAGAACATAATGGTTTAGCTGAGCGGAAACATCGCCATGTTGTCGAAACGGGTCTTACACTTATGTCCATGGCCTCACTACCAAAGGAGTATTGGCCGTATGCTTTTGCTACCGCTGTTTATCTTATCAACAGGATGCCTACACCGACTCTTGCTCTTCAGTCTCCATTTCAAAAGTTATTTCGGCAACCACCAAACTATGAAAAGCTTCGGGTATTTGGGTGCTTGTGCTTCCTTTGGCTTCGGCCGTATACTCAACATAAACTTGATGACCGATCTCAAGCATGTGTTTTCCTTGGCTATTCGGCGACTCATAGTGCTTATCACTGCCTCCACATTCAGACAGGTCGACTATATACTTCCCGACATGTTCGCTTTGTTGAAGATGCTTTCCCGTTTCGTGATATGTTCCCGCCCCGTTCTACTACTCCAATTACGGAGACCACTGCACCATTCGCTGCACCGCCTGTGTCTTTACTTCCTGTTGCTCCGTTGACGGTGCAACCATTGGTGCCTCCACCGACCCCTCCACTGTCGTCGTCTTTACCAGTGTCTCGCCCACCTCTTCTCCACACTTATCAACGTCGAGATCGTGTTATCGGTCAACCTCAAGTTCCCCCAACATTTCCTCCAGTTCGACAAGGGTCCGTTGTTCACAACAGCCACCCTTCTCATCAACCTGCTTCGCTTGATCACTCGTCTCCGACGCCTCGTTCACCTTCGAGTTTGGGACCCTCCGGCACAGACCTTCACTCGCCGTCGTCTTCATCGTCTCCTCGTCACCCTCAGGTATCGTCTTCTTCACCTCCCTCATCTCCTTCAACCTTTTCAGGGACTACTGCTCCTCCTGATAATGAGTCGCGACCCACGACTCAGCCCTCACCTCGTTCCATTGAGCCTACTGCTCCACCACAAAATGAGTTGCAACCCCCAACTCAGCCACAACCACAACAAATCCAACCACCACACCAAGCTGTTCCCATTCAACCACATAACCAAAATCAACATGAACCACCACAAAATATCCACAATATGACAACTCGAGCCAAAAACAATATACACAAACCTGTCCAGAAACTTGGTTACACTGCTACATCACGTTTCACTCGATCAACTGAGCCAAACACAATTACTCAAGCTCTTAAAGACCCTCGTTGGAGCCGGGCGTGTTCGTCAGAGTAGGATGCTCTTATTGGTAATTTTACTTGGGACTTGACACCTCCTGCTGCTCACCAAAATATTGTAGGTTGTCGGTGGGTGTTCACCACAAAATTTCTTGCTGATGGTACTCTCGACCGCTACAAAGCACGGTTAGTTGCTAAGGGCTTTCATCAACAGTATGGTAAGGATTATGCTGACACCTTTAGTCCTGTTATCAAGTTTACAACGATTCGCGCAGTACTAGATGTTGCGGTGAAGAAGGCGTGGCCTATCAAACAACTTGATGTCAACAATACGTTTTTTCAGGGTGAGCTTACTGAAGAAGTATATATGTCACAGCCACCGGGTTTTGTTGACAAAGATAGACCATCTTATGTTTGTAGACTGAGGAAACCGATCTATGGACTAAAACAAGCCCCTCGTGCATGGTATATGGCTCTTAAACAACACTTACTTGATACAGGATTCACCAACTCCCTTGCCGATGCATCATTATTCATTCGAAGCTCTGGCCGTCACATTACGTATGTCCTTGTATATGTAGACGATATCATTGTCACTGGAAGTCACTCTGCTATTGTTGGTGCTGTTCTTACTGCTTTTGCCGATAGATTCTCAATCAAAGACCCAGTTGATCTGCATTATTTCCTTGGCATAGAGGTTACACGAACCACACGAGGTATGCATCTTATGCAGCGCAAATACATCACCGACTTGCTTCACAAAACAAACATGATTGATGCCAAGCCTGTTTCCACTCCACTACCAATGACACCAAAGCTCACTCTTACTAGTGGTACACCTCTTGACGATGCTTCACAATATCGGTCTATTGTCGGAAGTCTTCAGTACCTCTCTTTCACCAGGCCAAACATCTCTTATGCGGTCAACCGTCTATCTCAATTCATGCACAAACCTACACAAGACCACTGGCAAGCTGCAAAGAGGATCCTGCGATACCTTGCTGGGACTACGACACACGGTATTTATCTTCATGCCTCTTCTCCACTTACTCTTCACTGCTTCTCTACGTCTCCGGTCAAATTACAAGGCTTCTCTGATGCGGATTGGGCTCGAGACACTGGTGATTGTCTCGACCAACGGATATGTTGTTTATATGGGTCGCAACCCAATTTCATGGTCGTCTAAGAAGCAGCATGGTGTGGCTCGTTCATCGATCGAGGCTGAATATCGCGCTGTTGCAAATACTGCAGCTGAACTACGTTGGCTGTGCTCCTTATACTCTGAACTCAAGCTTGGCATTGCCACTCCTCCTGTTATCTATTGTGACAATGTAGGTGCCACATACCTCTGTGCTAATCCCGTGTTTCACTCAAGAATGAAACACATTGCCCTAGACTATCACTTCGTCCGCAATCAAATTCAGTCCAATCAGTTTCGGGTCTCCCATGTTTCTACTCATGACCAGCTGGCGGACACACTTACAAAACCATTGCCGCGAGCTCGTTTTCAACAAGCCTGTTTCAAGATTGACGTCGTCAAACTACCTCCATCTTGAGGGGGTGTATCATAGATATGTATAAATTAATATAATTCTAGGGATCTATGTGTAAATATTGTAACCCTAGTCTCCTTATGTACTATAAATATGTCTGTAACTCCTTATCATTAATCAACAAGTATTACAGCCTCTATACTATATTCCAAGAAGGGCCATGTTAAAACTCTCCAAACTTCAAAGACTTACTTTTTATCCAATCCCGAATTAGCAAATGCTTACTAGTACTTGACTTCTTAAAACCTTGAATATTCCAGAAAAATCCAGACATTAGTTCTGTATTCTTTTTGCTGAAGGCGCGCTCAGATATGAATCCTTAGCTTTTTGAGATGAGCCGAACAAGAACTTGTGTGTATTTTTTGAATTTCTAGGAAGAGGTACTCGTGGCGGAACTCCATCTCTCCCAGTCTTGAATTTTTGTGTGCTATCCAAGTTCTTCGCAAAATCATCTTGCAAAACTTTGGTGGTCTCTACAATCTTATTTTCTTTCACTGTTCCATCTTCCTCTCACTGGCCCACCAGAAAATCTTTCCAAAGCAGAACAGAATCGGCTAAGATCCTTTACGGGAACAGCAACTGTGGCTTTACCATCTACTACAATGACATCAACATCGAATTTTGTTAAGCTAGGCCTGCCTCCGAAAACGTTTTTATAGGATTTTGGACTTGAAACTTCTTTTGATTGACTTAAACGACACTAGCTAGACTAGATCCAACCCCTAAGGTGATGCATGGATGTGGCGGCTTGCCGCTATAGAAACCCTTGTGTGCGACAAACGAATGAGAGAAGAAAACATAACCACGTCCATATCGCCCTACCTCAGCTGATGCGTCAAAAACAATACCAAAAACCTCGTTGAGATTAATGAGAAAAGACTTTTATATAATCCGAATATTTTCCTTAAAAAAATCATATTTTATTTAATATTTACCAAAAAGGCAGAAATTGTTTTACGATACTAAAAAAAAATTCTGATGATTAAAAAGTCTTCTCTGGTTAAAAAGTTTTCTCTCACCAAAAAGTCTTCCCTCGTTAAAAAGTCTTTTCTCACTAAAAAGTCTTCCGTTGTATCAAACTCAAAAAAACCTCCTGCCTCTTCGCTTCTTCCTTTTGTTTCTCAGGTACCATTTTAGGTGAGATAGGTAATGTTTTAATACAACTAAAATACCCGTTAACATGTATCAATTGTTACGAGTGGAAAAATCTAATCGGGTCTATGTCGCTGTACTTCTGTTGACGTGTCAAAAACAATGACAAAAGCATTGTTGAAGTTAACAGAACTGAATAAACTATTTTCAAAATATGTATACGTTTTCGACAAAGTTTTTGATAAATACTAAATAAATTATGTTTCTTTTTTGGAAATTTTCGATCTGAAATATGATAACATTAGGATAGATACACAAACATTTTGTTTTGTTCAGGCGGCTGGTCTTTTTTAATATAAAAAGATAAATATAACAACGTAATGATGAAGAAGCGGGGGCGGGGGCGGTAGGTGCTTTTCTTTTTTGTTTTTTCTTTTGTCTTTTGGTCACAACGCCCACTTATTATATCTATACCACTTCTCTCCTCCCTTCTCACACAAACTCTCGGATCAAAGTCAAAACATAAACTTCTTTTGCGTTTGATCTTGTAACAATCCCAACCCAACTATGGAAATTAACATCCGAGATTCCACCATTTTCCGGCCTGCCGCCGAGACCCCAACCACTAATGTTTGGAACTCCCACGTTGACCTCATCATCGCTAAGTACCACACCCCAAGTGTCTACTTCTACAGACCCACCGGCGCCTCCAATTTCTTTGACCCTCAGGTCCTCAAGGAAGCTCTTTCCAAGGCTCTCGTCCCCTTTTACCCCATGGCTGGTCGCTTGAATAAAGACAATGATGGTCGTATCGAGATCGATTGCAATGGCGCTGGTGTTCTCTTCGTTGTCGCCGATACTCCCTCTGTCATCGATGATCTTGGGGAATTCGCTCCGTCCCTCACTCTCCGCCAGCTTATTCCCGATGTTGATTACTCCGTCGGCGTCCACACTTTACCGCTCCTCGTCTTGCAGGTTAAAAATTGATGCCTTGTGTTTTAGGTTTCTAACTTTGTCTTTCTTACCTTGATCCGTTGTTCCTTGATGAAGTAGGTGACCTTCTTTAAATGTGGGGGAACTTCCCTTGGGGTTGGCATGCAACACCACGTGGCTGATGGTTTCTCTGGTCTCCATTTTATCAATACATGGTCTGATATGGCCCGTGGTCTTGACCTTACCATTCCACCCTTCATTGATCGGACCCTCCTCCGTGCTAGGAACCCGCCTCAGCCTGCTTTTCATCATGTTGAATATCAGCCTTCCCCCACTATGAGGATCCCTTCGTCCTCCACACAAGGCCTTGATGATACCACCGTCTCAATTTTCAAAATATCACGCGACATGCTTGTTGCTCTCAAGACTAAATCCAAGCAGGGTGGGAACACTGTAAGCTACAGCTCATACGAGGTTTTGGCTGGCCACGTGTGGAGATCAGTGGGAAAATCGCGCGGACTTCCAGACGATCAAGAGACCAAGCTGTACGTTGCAATTGATGGAAGGTCCAGACTTTGCCCGCACCTGCCCCCTGGTTACTTTGGCAATGTGATATTCAGTGCGACACCATTGACACTTGCAGGGGATCTTTTATCAAAGCCAACATGGTATGCTGCATGATGTTATAGTTCGCATGGACGATAACTATCTGAGATCTGCTCTTGACTACTTGGAGATGCAGCCTGATCTGTCAGCACTGGTCCGCTGTGCACATACCTACAAATGCCCAAATTTAGGAATCACAAGCTGGGTCAGATTACCCATGTATGATGCAGACTTTGGTTGGGGTCGTCCCATATTTGTGGGACCTGGTGCAATTGCATACGAGGGTTTTCTTTTTTGCTGCCAAGTCCTACAAATGATGGCAGCTTATCCTTGGCCATTTCCCTCCAATCTGAACACATGAAACTGTTTGAGAAGTTTTTGTACGAGATATAAGAGAGAATTATGTAATTTAATGTATAGAGAGACTAAATCCAAGCAGGATGGGAACACTGTAAGTTTGGTCGTATTATGTTATTGAATTATGTAATTTAATGTGTTTGTTGACTCAAGAGGTGTGTATGAAGAAACCTGAAGAGGTGTATATGTAAGAGTAGTGACTTTTCGACTAAGACACAATTATTGGTAACGTCACTTACGGTTATAATGACCGTAAAAATTGTATATAAGTGTGTTGTTGTAAAACAGGAAGATAGCAAGATTCGGTTTAATTAAACTTTCTATTATTTCTTGGTTATGTTCTTATTTCTTCCAACGGTCTCTTACTCTGTTTCTTCTTCTCTCAATATTCTAACACGACCTATGGATAGTTATGTTTCTATGCTTTGCTGCCTGTTTTGCCACAAGAGATTGAAAGCGAACAAGTTATCTAATTTATGTATCAAACTTACCATCAAGGCATCAACGCACCATAAATAAGCCAAAATATTGAAACAGAAAAGAGGGCTCTTGATTTTTGTACGCATTGCATCATATATATATATATAATGTTAAATTATATTCAGAAGTTAAAAACTGTTTTACAACTAGTGCGTCATTCTGTTGAAAGGCTCAAGTAGAGGTTGTTTGAAAAAAATAAAATTTTCAAAATTAGTGCCTAGCCAAAAAAGTAGACCAGTGTCATAGCGTCATCGCCTTTGAGGCCAATTGCCAGGACTTTGTCCCTCATATGTTTGTCGATGAGTTGAATTAGGCGAAGAGGAGGTTTCAGGGTCTTTCCATGCTTCCTCCCATTGCGCTCGTGCCAAAGAGTGTAGATCGTTGCCCTGCAGAACAGAGGATGCAAGGAACTGCTTGGTCCGATCGCTCCAGGTACTGCAAGTTGAGGTGATTATCGAAGACCAGCTAGTGGAGAATCGTGATCCGTAGATACCCTTAGCAGTGTTTTCCCATATCTCCGAGCTAAAGCTACAGGAGAAAAATATATGATCCCTTGTTTCTATAGCGTTATTGCAGAAAACACACTCCCCCAGATCACCTCGATACCACTGCGCCATCCGGTCACCCGTGGAGAGCTTATTATGGATTGCAAGCCAAGTACAGAACGAGAACATTGGTGTTGAATGGCGAACCAAAAGCATTTATACCAGGGGACCTCGACAGCCGTGTATCGAACTTGATTCCATGTTTCCTTAGTAGAGAAACGTAGATGGAATTTTCAATTCTTTCCTTTCCAAAGAACCTCATCATCGATGGAGGTTCTGCTGTCATACTTCTCCAAAAGTTCAACTTCCATTTGAGTATAGTGATGTAGGCGATGCCTTCGAAGACAACATCTTTCCCCATATCAATGATACTTCTTTCCCCTACTACATCGACCAAACATCCCATAGTAGACCAATTATCAAACCAAAATGATGTTTTTGAACCATTTCTAACTACCGTTCTGCAGAAAGGAGCTGCAGTTGGATGATACTTGAGGATTTTATTCCACATCCAGGAACCAGCAGTGGTGGATTGGAGACCCCAAAAATTCACCTTTTGTAGAATAGTGTTCTTTACCCATTTAACCCACAGAGAGTCCTCCAATGAAATAATTCACCAGATCAATTTAAGGCAACAAACATCATTCATCTCCTTCAGAGACCTTAGACCAAGGCCACCTTCCTGCTTAGGTTTACAAATGTCCTCCCAAGCAACCTTAACTTTATGAGGATTTAAATCCGGACCAGACCAGAGGAAAGCAGAGCACAGTTTATCAATCTCTTAAGTGCATTGTCTTGGAAGTCGAAAAGCAGAACACCAAAAGTTCTTCTTATCTATTACACTCTCGCTATTACACTGCAGGTGATTCTTATCTCCAATCAAATGCGCCGAACGGTTAGGCTTTCTCTCTTCGGTTTGCTCCGATAACCAAAATTTTTAGGTTGTCTGGTTTTCACCAAACGTTCAGGACGAGTTCATGGTTTAAATGACATAAATTTGAAAGTTCATGGTTTAAATGACATAATTTACAAGTTCATGATTTAAATGACCTATGTTTAAAAGTTCATGGTTCAAATGACATTTTTTCGAACTAAACTTTCCACTAAAACGACGTCGTTTTTTCAGTAACGGAGTGATTAACGGCATAGTAACGTCTGTTAGTAGGTCAATTATCGGATTTAACGTCATGTTTTTTTTGGCTTGGTCAACACAATTTCATGTTTAAAAAAGCTAGTCAACAAAAGTTGATATTTTAAATGACCTACAACAAATTTCATTATTTCAATGACCAAAATTTGAAAGTTTATGATTTAAATAACATTTTTCCTGTTTTGTTTTCTTGCAAAGTACACTAATAACCTAAGCTGCATGGAATCGGAAGCGGGTGCGTAGAAGCGGGTACGTTTAGAAACGCTGAAGTGTATTTTATAAAAAATATTGGAATCGGGTACGCGTATAATATAAATATAAATATATATATATATATATATTAATGATATATAGTCTAAATTCTAAAACATATAATTTTATGTATTTAAATTACTATGTACAAGATTAGAATCAAAATTCTAATAGAAAAAAAGTCTTACGATTAAAAAAATAAGTTTCAAGGTTATACTTTAAAAGAAAAATGTAAGTTAGTATGAGAATTAGTTGTTTAAAAATAGTTGTATTTTTGAGATTAAAAAAAAACACAAAACAAGAAACGTAAAAAGAGATAAAAAGTAAATTGGTAAAAAAAAACAAATGGGCCTCGCTTGAGCCCAAGAAGAAATAAAAGACATAAAAAAATCTGAAGGAACGTGGACGAAGAATAAATCATCTTCTTCCTTTGGTTCTGGTTTATGAAACAACCCCAACGACAAAGAAACCATTTACGATTCCGATTTATAATCAATCACGCTTCCATCACCGAATCGAACGATTCTAAAACGTTTCTAATCGCCTTTTCTGGGAATCGCGATTCCCTTGCGCTTCCCAGCGATTCTGACCGCTTCCGCTTCCGATTCCGGTTCCGGAGCGAGAATCGGAGCTTCACCGGCGATTCCGTGTAACGTAGCTAATAACAGTGAGCATGTAGCTCACTTACTTTTCTTTCTGTTTTGACGTGTATTGCAAATTCCTATAATCATTTTTTTTTTTTGACGTGGTCTATTTAAATTCATAAATTTACGATAAACAAACAAAATTAGGTTCGTCCTCCTTCACAAACTAAACATAATTTATAATGACATAGAAACACATAGCTCTTCAAATGTGGGGCTTGAATGAAGAGTTAATGAGATAAGGTCCTAGAAATTTACACATACTGAAAAAAAAAATGTAACATACTCTTTGATAAATTATCATTAGTAAGATGAGGTGGGGGTTGGATATCAGATCAATAGGGATTCGTATATGTGGAGTCTGAGGAGTTGGAAGTTAATTCATTGCTTAATCCTGCAAAAGTGAAACAAAGAGAAAGGTGAGAATATGATTAAGACCAGAGAGCATCTGAAGAAAAAGAGAAGAATTAAGAAGCGTTATTTCTAAGAGGAGGAAGAAAAAGAAAGTAAAAGCCTTTGTGCCAGAAGTTAATAAAGGCCAATATGTTTTATGTGTAAATGGGTTTGTTTAGTTTAAGTGCTACGTGATGCAACAATTATCAAATAGTATATATATGTGATGATGTGTGTGAGATTAAGGAGAAAAAGTTTGAGTGGCTAACCTAATCTCCGAGAGATCCATAAAAGGATCAATGTAGACATACATAGAGTAACCTCTCTAAGTTACTACAAGAGGGTTTGTGGTAAAACAAGCAAAACACATATTCAAAGAGTAATAGAGAGATGAGATGAATCTCTCTAAAGAGAAGTGAGGTCAAGATTTCAACAAAAACGAGGAGGTTTAAATATCATTATTATTTTTAGAAGAATGAAATATTAAATATTTCAAAAATGGGATACTATGCTAGTGGTATAGATAGATCATCGTCCCACGTCGCACGAAAAAAAAAGTGAGACCACCTTCTATGTGTAAATGAGTTTGTTTAGTAGTAATATTTCTATCTCCCTTAGCCTATAACTATTTTCTGGTTTGTGTTATGAATGATTGGTAATTTTTGGTTAATATCATTCACATTCAGTTTTTATTTTAATTTCATGGGTTTTTTTTTCAAATTTAATTCTATACATTCACAAATGAATTGCTATAGTTTCATTGATTTGCGACCATTTATATTTATAAAAAACATAAACCAAATAGCAAGTTCGTTGTAAATACGTCACGATTTTGCGACCACCATACTTAGTCTTCAGTAAGTCACAAGACATTCAGACTACTTTACGACTATCCTGTGACTAATACAATGACTACTTCAAGACCAAAATTTCAGATTTTTAAAGTTTATCCTCAACTTTGTAGTCACAAGACATTCAGACTACTTTGCGACTATCCTATAATTCAGTCTTCGAAACGTTGCAAATTTGTGACTACCGTATCCTTTATAATAATAAGTGTTATTGTACGACTGGATAAATGAGTCACCATTTAGTCGTTAATTACGACATTCTTCATCTATCTTTTGTAGTTGCTGATTAACGACTACATTGGCTGTTTGAAGAGCATCGCAAATAAGCGACTGTTTTTGTGACCAAAATATTTTGCGACCAAATATTAGCGACGTTTTATAACAGTTCTTAAGTAGTCTCACATAGCGATTTTACGACTGATTTAATACGATTTTGTTGGTCACAAAAGCCATGTTTTCGTGTAGGTAAACCTTAAATGTATAATAGAGAATCCAGATCTAAAAAAAATTAATTAAACATATTGTAATTGTGTAAAAGAGTGAAAAAAAGAAAATGTTCAAAAAATGTATTTTTTAAAAGGAATATCTCAAAAGGAGCATTTCTAACAAATTCTCTTTAATAATTAACGGAAAAATTGTCATTTTTATATCTCAAATTCTTTAAAGGGACATTTTCAAAAATACCATTTATTCTATGTCACTTTCAAAAACATCCTTTTATATTGTTCATTTCCAAAAATCTCCCTTTTTATGTAAAAATGACTAAATTCTAAATCCTAAACCCCTAAATACTAAACCCTATCTCTTTAAAACTATATTTTAAATGTAAAATAGAGAACCGAAACATAATTAAAAAAAAAAATTTTAACATACTGTAATTGTGTAAAAGAGGTCAAAAATGAAAATGTTCAAAAAAAAAGTATTTTGGAAAAGAGATATTTCAAAAAGAACATTTTTAACAAATTTTTTCTTTTTCTTTTCTTTAAAACTATGGTGTAGATTTCAAATTTAAGGTATGCAGTCTAATTAATATATTTAGTAATTTGGATAAGAAAATAGTAGTAAATTCATTTACCATATATATATATATATATATATATATATATTGTTGTCGGCATTTACCGTAGAGTATATTGAGCTTTTTATCAACTACTTATTAAATAAATTCTCATCTGAGGCCAACCTCACAAAAATTGAAATAAAATCACAAAAATAGAAAGGGACGGAGGCCAACCTCATCCTCTCCGAATGGCGTCTCCTGATTCTACTCTCTTGATGAAGTTCATCATATTCATCAGTTTATCTGCTTTTAGTGTCACTAACGTGAGCTCGGTAATACAGTGTCGAGAATTCAAATCGATCATCAGTTTCGGAGATTCCATTGCCGACACAGGAAACTTGCTTGGCCTTACAGATCCTAACGAGCATCCTCATATGGCGAATCCACCGTATGGAGAGACCTTCTTCCACCATCCCACTGGTCGTTTCTCAGATGGCCGCCTCATTATCGATTTCATCGGTACAGTTTACTGTGTCCTTTTACTTTACTTATGGTCTGAGTAAGTGTGTAGACAGGTTAAACCAAAAAAATCTATTTATTTTCTTCAGCCATTTCTTGTGTTTACGTTTTTTTGATGCTCTTGCTTGAGTAGAAAGTGTAGAACCTAAAAATCCTTTAGATACAGAACCACTGGTCATCTTGATGTTCCTCAACTTACAGCTCTATCATGCTCTTTTCTTTGGTTCCGTTCACAGCTCAATTCTTGGGTTTACCGCTAGTGCCTCCTTTCTATGGATCTCAAAATGCAAACTTTGATAAGGGTGTTAACTTCGCGGTAGGGGGAGCAACAGCACTGGAACGTTCTTTTCTTCAAGAGAGAGGAATTCATTTTCCTTACACTAATGTTAGTCTTGGCGTTCAGCTTAGTAGCTTCCAAGTGAGTTTGCCCAAGTTATGCGGCTCTCCTTCAGGTTGGCAAGATAAACTCTTTTTAGTTTCTGTATTTTGTGTTTGCAAGTGAAATTTTTTATTTTTCTTTTCTTTGAAAATATGGTGTAGATTTCAAATTTAAGGTTTGCAATCTAATTAATATTTCTAACCATATTAAATCTGATTTCTTATGCTCTTTCTTGGGTTATAGTTAGAGATATTACCGCAAAGACTGACCTAGTAAAAACATATGCAGTGGGGAGAACTTCTCTTAGTTTCTCAAAATATATTATAATGAAAAATTTTGTATATTTTTTTTAACCTAAAAATTAAACTATAAATAAAACTGTTCAAACATGTGTCAAATGAGTTTTTCAGGAAAATCAGTATATTCATATCCCAACTAAGGGGGTGTTGAATTCATACCCCAACTATAACACTGAGTAAATCTATACATTAACTTAGATAAAATTCAAATTCACTGCAGCAATTAGAGAAATTGTGTAAAAACATACAAAAACCCTGACGGTGTTAAGTAACTGTTAGCGGCTGCTTACGTGGAAGCCACGTAATAAACGACGTCGTTTTGGATTGACGAAAGAGAGTGATTTTTACGTCAAAACGACGTCGTTTCTATCTTCTTCTTCCTCTTTTCTTATTTGACGTATTCCTACTGAAGTTTTTACACAAATAAGGTGGATGCAAACAAGCAAATACTAGACCCATTGTTTTTAATCAAACAAGCCACATTGCTGCAAACCAGCGAATACTAGACCCACTGTTTTCCCTGTGTTCAATCCACTCTTCTCTGTTCGTTTGAAGACACGAGAAGGAGGAGGCGGTGGAGGAGGAGACGGCGGCCGTAGCCTCCATGGTTGGTAGTTTCGGCTATTAGATTACGGAGGATGAGGAGGATGATGAGAGGGTTTTGGAATCGGCGGCGGTGGAAATGGAGCAGGTGGTGGAGGAGGAGGCGGCGTAAGTGATGATGATAATGGTGGCAGCGGAGAATCAGGAGGAGACATAATAACTTCAGCGTTGGATTGAGAAGGGGGAGGAGGAGGAGGCATGTTGACCTGAGGCGGAGTCAGCGGAGATTGGATCAATTGAGAAGACGGCGGAGGTGGTGATGAATTCGGAAGCGGAGGCAACGGAGGAGGTGGAGATTGAAATTGAGGTTGTTGTGATTGGACAAGAAGGAGGAAGCTGAGAAACATACCGAGAAGAAGTAAAACATTCAAGGATGATGAATATACGAAATTCAAAAAACCCATTAATATCATCATCTCATCATCCAGATTGATTGATTGATTCTCAGATCCACCCAGAGATGATTCCAACACCCAAACCAAAAAAAAAAAACCCGGCTCCTCCGCGTCAGCGCATAGTTGAAAGATCTGGTCAACCCCCCCCCCCCAAAGATTTGATTGAGGAAGAGAGATAATCTGAGGAGGTCTCCGTTCTTCCTCTCCCTCTCTATTTTCCGAGAGAGATGAGATTAGAGATGGAGTCAAGAAGAAGCAAGAATCTCTCACAACTATTTTGTAAAATTGAAGATTCGAATTCGAGGCAAAAAGGAATCACACAATTTCCTCCCTAGGAGCACAATTTCCTCCCTAGGAGACGTCAAGGATGGAAGTAAATCCTAACCATTCACGTCATGACATATATTGATCTAACGGTCTCCAACTAAGGTAGAAGTAAATAAAACTAGAAAGTGAGAAAGAGGAAGAAGAAGATAGAAACGACATCGTTTTGACGTAAAAATCACTCTCTTTCGTCTATCCAAAATGACGTCGTTTATTACGTGGCTTCCACGTAAACAGCCGCTAACGGTTGCTTAACACCGTCAGGGCTTTTGTATGTTTTTACACAATTTCTCTAGTTGCTACAACGAATTTGAATTTTATCTAAGTTAATTTATAGATTTGCTCAGTGTCATAGTTCGGGTATGAATTCAACATACCCCTTTAGTTGGGGTATGAATATACCGATTTTCCGAGTTTTTCACAAGGTTATCAAAGCTTCTCATTTGAGAGACTCACTTTTTTTTTTTTTCTTTTTTTTTTTCAATATTTTTTTTTTTTTTGTGGGTGAAAGAGTCAATGACAGACTATCACTGCAGTTGGTGTAAGGGAGAAGAGGGTCAACTGACTCCCCGTTCAATATTGAAATAAATTTTGGTGTATGGAAATCTTAGAGTGCTAGTTAACACAGTTGGTAAAGCTGTACGCTTTGAAACCCCTAGAGTAGAGTTCGACTCCCCTTTAGACGGCTTTGCCTGGTAAAAAGAATTTATGGGTCTGTCATTCAACTCAAATATACAATGCAAGCTCACATGTAGAACAATGGCTCACATTGTAAAATTTGTTTTAGTCTGCAGCAATATGTTAGAAAATGCTTTGATTATCATGGGAGAAATTGGAGGGAATGACTATAATTACGGATTCTTCGTTGGCAAAAGAATTGGAGAGATCAAGGAGTTGATGCCACTGGTTATCACTACTATCTCTTCTGCAATCATGGTAAATATTTCTCTTAATTCTGATTATCTCATTAAATTGAATTCTTGATCTGGTGCTTGGGAACAACGACCGACTAAATAGTCGATAACACAGGAGTTGATCGATATGGGGGGAAGAACATTTCTGGTGCCGGGGGAGTTCCCAATCGGATGCTCAGTAGCCTATTTGACATTATATCAAACATCAAACGTAGAAGAATATGATCCTTTGATAGGATGTTTGACATGGCTGAACAAGTTTGGAGAAAACCACAACAAGCAGCTTCGAGCAGAACTCAATAGACTCCAAAAGTTGTACCCTCATATCAACATTATATACGCTGACTACTACAACGCTTTGTTGCATGTTTTCCAAGAACCAACCAAATTCGGTGAGCCTTCATGATCCTTTACTGAACCTACTCAAATAAGTACATTGGTCAATTTACTAACCGAGTTAATTATGCAATCAGGATTCATGAACAAACCCTTGTCCGCTTGCTGCGGGGAAGGAGGACCTTACAACTTTACTTCGATTTGGCAATGTGGGACTGATGTCGTTGAAGGTTGTAATGATCCTTCAAAGTATGTGGGTTGGGACGGTATTCATATGACTGAGGCTGCTTACAGCTTGGTAGCTGAGGGTATACTAAAGGGACCCTATGCGGTTCCTCCTTTTGATTGGTCTTGCCTCAGCTCTGAAATTAAGGATAATGGGTCAGCTGACACAAATAATTATTTGATGAACAACTGATATAAGTTGGTCATACAAATTGAGAGAAGGATATTAATAAGTACATTGGTCAATTTGTTGACCGAGATTTTTTTTAAACCTGAAATTAATAAGTATGTTTTTTGATATTAATAAGTATGTTTTTTCAACCTGAAATTTTTTTAACTTTTGCAGTCTCCCTAAGTCCAAAACTGGTTTATAGTAAACCTTATTTACTCTAATTACTAATTCATCTCACGATCCACTCATTAACTCCAATAATTAACAGTCACACCCTTAGTTTCCATAATTACCCAAAAAATTATGTACTAAATTAATACTCTGTTCCAAATTATAAGATTTTCTAGCCAAAAGCATATAGTATAAAATATCATAATTCTTTTTGTTTTTTATTTAAAATATATGACTAAATATTTGTTAAAAAAAATTAACCAGTAGAAAAAAACACTGGAGAATGCAAATAATCATAACATTAGATTTTAACCCGCGGTACACCGCGTGAATAGAATTTTTATTATAATTTATATTTTATGTTTATATTAATTTTATTATTATTTATATATTATGTTGTATTTGTTTGTTAAATATTGGATGTTTTGTAAATAGAGGAATAACTAAAGTTTTCGACCGTTTTGCGGTTAAATGCTTATATTACTTTTTTAACCCACAATAAAGTATGACCATTTGTTTGTTATATTTAGTTTTTTTTGTTTAGTGTTAGAGATTCTATTTTGATTTTTAGTTATTATAATAAAAAATAAAGGATCTAAATACATAATAAGTAATTTATACGCTGTGATTAAGTCATATTTTTCCTAATGATTTGATTATTTTACATAATTTTAGGTAAATCAACTTGATTTTATATGTCAAATATTCTAATATTAGTAGTGGATAAATAATAAAATGAGGATTTAATCCGTGTTAGCACAAATTTAATGATATTTAATTAATTCTAACATGTACTCTTTATAACACATCTACTATATAATCATATTATATATATTTTAAACTTTTTTTTATTTTACATATTTGTAATATTTTAAAAATTTGTTAAGTTTATATATTAATTATAATACTTAAATAAATGTGAATCAAAATTCTTCTTACGTTAAGAATCATAACTAATAGGTTTTAGAAAACAAAACGGGAATCAAATTGTTGTTTTCTTTGTTTGCAAAAGATTTAAAGATATAATATCTTCAAAAAACAATAGAAAGTGTATATCTTTTCTTGAAATTTTTTAAAAGAAAGATTATGAACCCTGTTGATATAAGAAACAACAATTTAAAGTATTCAAACGAAAGATATGATCTGGGTAGTCTTTCGGTGGAAATCGATATGAACTAAGAAGAAACAACGAACTGGATTAATATTAATGCTATTCTTAAATGTGTTCTTGCGAGGTTACAAGTTTAATGCCAGAGTATGTTCTATTTTTTCTAAACTTCTTATCGCGGTATTTAAATCACTTCAATCTTGCGCACGGATCCCGAGATTTGTTCTATCGATCTCTCCTCGCTCAGCCCCAATCTCTCGTGATTCCCTCAACCGCTTCTTTATAATTGAAATATTCATAGGCTCGTCGTCAATCTGGGCCCAAAGCCTGTTAAGCCCATTATTTTGGACGGGCCAGATACGGTTCCAGGAGCAGTGAAACTCAACTCCAACAATTACCCCTAGTCCTTTGGCCTTACATCGAGGCTGAAGGGCGAATATTCGCAGAATCTTATGACTTTTCAGGTTTCGCGATCTTTCTCGAGGGAGATTACGCCGAATCCGAGTCCCCGAGATTTGATATGATTACTTCCTCTCTCCTCCAAAATCCAATGGTGGATACGTAAGGTTTGAACGGTCATGATTGAACTGGGAGAGATACGTGGGATCTCGGAAACCAAGGTAATTATGACTTATATCCCCTTAATCACGTGTCTCATCACAACTTCGCATTCATCCACCACGCTAAGGTAACTTGCTTCTTTTTTCTCACTATTAAATTTTATAATTCCTTCCCTGCTTTCTTTTGCTCCAGTTCTTTCTTCTCTTGGTTTTCCACTTCTGTCAACTTCTCGTCAACCACCAAGTTAATCCTCCTTTGTTTCTTGTTAACTATGCCTAAACTCGAACTTTGGAGAAATCACCTTCCGCCAATCACTATCGATAGGCAACTCGCGGACCTCCGTCAGAGACACGGTGTCCCTCCCGGGGTCGAGATGATACTTTCCCCCGGCGAACCGTTCACCCTGGATACTGTTCCCCCTACACCACGTACTTTGAACGGTGTGGGCTCGTATTCCCATTCCGGAGATTATTTTTCTGGTTCTCCGACGGCTTCAGATGGCGTTCCCTCAAATGTGCCCCAACTTTGTTCGGCACATCATTGGCCTTTACGTTAGAGGCCGGGAGGAGGGGCTTGACATTAAAGTCGACGACATTCTCCGGCTGTGCCACATTAAGCACAACTCGGGATTCCAGGGGACTTTTTACATTTCCCGTCGCCAGGGCCGAGAGATCATCTAGGGGATTCCCGATCGTGACGATCGATGGAGGGAGAAGTACTTCTACGTCCGCATTAACCCGGCCTCGACGGGGCAGCTCAATGTCGACCGTCTCCTGACCCAATAGGCCGTATGCGTGGGTCAGGACGACCACTAAAATCCATAGGACATAGAAGTTTTTTTTCGTTTTCGAGTATAATAGTAATTTACACCCAAGCGAACTGAACCTTTTAAGTTTTTCAACTGTTCAGACTCTGGCGAGCATCCTCTGACTCCGGCGATTCAGACGTTGGCGAATACGCTCCGAGGAGGACAGGTTAACTGGGACTCGTTTACCCGAGCCCGCATTGTTACGACTGTCAACGCACCTATCAGCCAAAACGCACCAGCCCCAGTTGCGAATCTGATAGTTCCTCCGGCTATTCCTGTCCTGTCCGAGGATCACGACGTGCCAGACTTAGCCGTCCTCCCCTGCAGCGAAAGTGCAGAGCATTCACCTGCTCGATGAGGTACCAGGGCACTTCTAACAGCTTACCTTTGCGAGAATTATAGTGTTATTTACTCGCAACAAATTATGTTCCCAGACGATCTCGTCCAAACCCGCGTACTAAGCTCTTCCTCGACCACCTTGTTCGAAATTACCAGGAAACCGACCCTTCGTGAGCTCAGGGAGCAGACTCAATCGGCTCATCGAGTCTGTGCCGGTGATATTGATGCTGCGCTGGCTTCTGCCCTGAGAGCCGTGCAAGCCGAGCCTGCTAGAGTGAGCAGCGAGGAGGTGAATCAGGTTCTTACTACCCCAGCGGGGCCATCCAGACCGAGCCGAGAGGTAATGCTTGTAAGATCGTAGATGACTCGTAGCGAACCTCCTCTGCCTCAAAAAAGATCCGGGACACATGTTCCTCATTTAACCGAGGATAGGGGCCAAGAGAGCCGAGGGAGCCGTCATGTGGCTAATCGGTCTGAGCAGCCTGCAGGAGAGCCTGTAACTTCTGGGAATGGCTCGTCGACAAGCTGACTGAGCTCGAAACGGGCTAACGTCGTCCAAGGCTCCTCAGTCAAAGGCCTCTACGGATCAGGACCTGCTGCTGAAAGAGAACAGATGGCTGAAGGACAAGGCCGCAGATGCGGATAAGCAGCATGCCGAAGCTACTCATCAGGCGGTCCACGACGCCAAACTCGACTGTCGCAATACTACTATGCAATCCTCGAATCCATCAAAAGTAAGTGGGGGAAGAAGAAGGAAAAGTCGGAAGTTGAGGGCGACTGAGCAGAGATCGAATCAAACCTTCTGTTGATCAAGCAGATCGGCGAAGGGAAGAAAACAGACGGGGAGGAGCTAAAGATTCGCAGGGCTCAGAAAGCGGTCCTCACAGTTTGATCTGATTCCATTGTGATCACGGATTTTTCTGTGGGAAAGCTCGCTCTTCCACAGATCTCGGAGGATTCGGTTGCTCCGATGGAGGTTGACACTGGTACCGGGGTCCCGTGGGGGTTTGAACAAGCACGACAGCAACGCAAGCGGGGAGGTGGACTTGGCAGCCGGAAGTTAGGAGGAAGACAACTGATCCTGCTTTTTCCTTTGTTTCCCTTTTTATTTGCGAATTTTATTTGGTTTTACCCGGGAGGGCTTTAATCCTTGGTTTTGAACTTGTTGCCTTAAAAGGCACTTTTGTTTCGGTTTTGCCATCTTTTGGTTAGTCTTTACATATTGCGCCCTATTTCTTAGTGATCGCGCCCTGAGCTATTTGAGGTTTTTTTTTTTCATTCTTTTTTGGTTACCCACATGCGACTTTAAGCAGGGGAGGCGTTTGCTGCGCAACTGGCGACGAAGCTTTAGCATTTCTGTGTGAGGTTACTCGTAGGTTCTTAGGAATTTCGTATGACCGGAAGGGCGCATTAGTGTTGACATAGGGTTTTAATAGTTTGACAGCGAAGCTCTTTGTGAACTCGCGTGAGGAAAGGTTTTGATAGTTTGATAGCAAAGCTCTTCGCGAGCTCGCGTGAGGTTGCTTCACCAGCTTCGTGTTTGGGCCTTGCGATCCCAAAGAAAAGTACTCGAATTCGAGGTAGTATAGTTTTTTTGCCATTGTTAGCAGTGAGTAGAAATAATTTATTGTGTGAGGTATTATTTTTTATTATTATCCGAAAAAATCGGAATGAGATAGGAAATGGAATACAAGCGCAAGAATAAACTTGGTTGATGTGGTGGCTGCGCTCACATAGTTAAGTTGCCTACATACCCCGTAAGGGGATCAAGCCTGATCGTAGTTCGATTGTTGTTAATAGTTACTGAAAGTATTTCTTTAGATTCATGACGTTTCAAGGTCGGAGCTCGGCTTTCCCATTGCTCTCGTCTTTGAGGTGGTATACGCCATTTCGAATGACCTCGGTGATTCGGTAGGGCCCTTCCCATTTGGTTCCTATTTTCTAGGCGTTCTTCTTGTGATCGAACACTTTGCGGAGTACTCGCTCTTCGACGATGAAACTTTAGGGTCAAACCTTAGAGTTGTAGACACGGGCTATAGCGTTCTGGTAAATTTGGGCTCGCAGATGGGCTTGCTCTCTTTTTATCGATGATGGTGAGATTATCGCGCAACGCCTCGCTGTTCACGTCCTCGTTTTCGAGCGAAACAGCTCGGTGGATACTGCCCACGGATATTTATGCCGGTACTAAAGCTTCAATCCCATAGGCTAAGGAAGAAGCGGTTTCTCTATGCTACCGCGTGGAGTAGTTCGGGTGGCCTATAGGTCACCGGGGAGATGGGCATTCCAGCCGGATTTTGCGGCGCCGTAGCGATGTTTGAGGCTGTGCAGGATTAGTTTGTTGGCTACCTTGGCTTGGCCATTCTACTGGGGGTAACGAGGTGTGGACGGGGTTAGCCGGATACCCTAGTCATCACAAAATAATTGCACCACAAAGGACGTAATATTAGATCCGTTGTCCATGAAAATCTCGTAGGGGAGACCATGACGTGCTCCCTAGTAATAGATTGGTAGAATTCGGCCTCGATCCATTTTGTGAAATAGTTGATCACAACTAGTAAGTTGGTTACTAGTCGTCTCCCCGATTACTCGAGGGGGCCGATGGCATCCATCAACCACCGCATAAAGGGGTAAGGGGTGGAGACCGAGCTCATCAGCTTGGCATGCTGATTGATCATGGGTGCGTGCCGTTGACATCTGTCACATTTTTTTGGCGTGCGCATCGTAGTTCTTGAGCATGGTTGGTCAGAAGTACCCCTACCATGTCATCCTGGTCGGGCGCTTGCTCGAGGTCTTCTTTGTCAGAGCTAATGCCGCCCTCGACTTGGTGGACGCTCTAAGCTTTGACAGGAATAGTGATGCTAGGCTCGTCTATACCTTCCACGGGTATGACTTGTTTGATTGAGGGGTCTAAGGTGGAGGCAAGTGCGGCGAGGGCGTCGGCGGCTGAGTTCTCACCCTAAGGAATTTTGGTGAGTTTGAACAAAGAGAACTGTTCTGCCAGTGACCGAATGATTCGGAGGTAGGCGTCCATTCATTTGCTGTTCGTGTCGTAGTTTCCGTGAAACTGGCTAGTGACAAGCTGTGAGTCGCTGAAAGCAGCGAGCTCCTTGACTCCCACGCCTAGTACTAATCGGAGTCCGGCTATTAGGGCTTCGTACTCGGCTTTGTTATTTGAGGCCGCGAACTCGAGCCGGAAGGATTGTTCCATGATTTCATTGGTGGAGGAGACGAGTTGAATCCTGATCCCGTATCCTTGTCTGGACAACGCTCCATCCGCATACAGCGACCACTTTTTGGTGTGGTTCTCAATGCTGTCATTGCTTGTAACGAGCTCAATTAAAAAATCAGCGAGGACTTCTGCCTTGGCACAGGTCCTAGGTCGGTATTCGATGCTAATCTGCCGAACTGGCTAGGACTATGGAGGATCAAGCGAATGGGTTGAGACATCATCACCACGATTGTGTGTGATTGACAATAAGGACGTAACTTGCGGTCCAACATCACGACCGCTAGGACTAATTTTTCCATGGTGGGATACCGTGTTTCGGCGTCGATCTGGGTTTTACTAACCTAAGAGATGGGTTTCTGCTCCCCCTCTGCTCTCCCTTATGTTTGCATACCATTACCCCACTTACTGTAGAGTCAGAAATAGCGATGTAGAGAAAGAGATGTTCTCCGTCTGCCGGCTTAGAGAGGTCGGGGGGCTTGGCAAAGTACTTCTATAAATCCCGAAATGCTTCCTGGCACTTGTCGTTCCACTCGAATTTTCGATTACCCTTCAGCATCTGGTAAAACGGAAGGCAACGATCTGTGGACCGTGCAATAGAGCGTTTCAGGGCTGCTACCCGTCCCGTTAGCCTCTGTACTTCCCGGGTGGTTTTTGGGGAGCGCATCTCGAGGAAATTAGCGATTTGTTTGGGATTGGCCTCGATCCCATGTTCCGTAAACAGGTATCCTAGGAATTTGCCGGATGCAACGCCGAACGTGCATTTGTTCGGGTTAAGTTTCATCCCATACTGGTTAAGTATCTTGAAACATTCTTTGAGATGGGAAACATGGTCCGCTCGCGCGTCGATTTGACGAACATGTCATCGATGTAAACCTCCATTGTTTTCCCAAGGTGTTCAGCAAACATTTTATTGACCAACCGCTGGTAATAGTAAGTGCCTCGGTCAGTTATGAAAGCAGTTTTTTCTTGGTCGGCGGGATCCATCAGGATCTGGTTGTACCCCGAGAAGGCGTCCATGAAGGACAAGGTCTCGTGCCCTGCGGTTGCTTTAACGAGTCGGTCGATGTGAGGGAGGGGTTAATTGTCCTTCAGACAAGCTTTGTTAAGATCTTTGAAATCGATGCAAGTCCGCCACTTCCCATTTTTCTTTTTGACCACGACGGGGTTGGCTAGCCACTCGGCGTACTGGACCTCTCGCATAGATCATATTTTCAGCAATCGGTCAATCTCGTCGTTTACATCTTTGGCCCTTTCGGGGTCGAGCTTGCGACGCTTTTTCTTTACTGGCTTGTAGGTGGGGTCGACGTTGAGCTGATGTGAAGTAACACTAATATTGATACCTTTCATGTCTAACGAGGACTAGGCGAAGGAGCCACAGTTCTGTCCCAGGAACTGAATTAACTCGTTCATGGTGTTGGACTGCAGATCGACTCCGATTCTGAAACATCGGTCAGGGTAAACTTCCATGATCGGTATTTGGTCGACCTTGGTCATAAGTGGGACACAGGCGACGGATCCTTATGACCCATGAGCTGGCGAGCTTTGAGATCGTCGCTAATCATTAATTGGAGCAGACTTCTTGATCAAGTCGTAACCGCCTCTGTCGCACTGTCTTGAGGTGCGTTGGCTACCATAGATAGTCGCGATCCCGCTCTGCGATGGGAGCTTAACCCATTGGTGGAATGTCGACGGAACTGCCTTCATCCCGTACAGCCACGATCTGTCGAGGATGGCGTTGAAGGGAACGAGACAGTCGACGACCATGAAATCAACTAAACGATGTACCCCTCGGGCTTCTACTATTAGCTGGATGGTGCTTTTGGCTAAAATTGTATCGCCGGCTAACCCGGTGAGTGGGATTTCGGCCCCTTTCAATTCGGAGTCGGGGTACCCCTATTCGTTTGAAGACATCATAGAAAAGGAGGTCAACCGAGCTCCCCGTATCTATCATTATCCTAGAGAGCTCACATTCTCTAACGTTGAGTCTTACGATTAGAGCATCGTCGTGCGTCTTATTCAAGTCGGCGGTCTCGCTCTCCCAAAATGTGCTTTCATAATCGGGGTCGGAGCGAGGCTTTCTTTCTCGATGGTAACTCTCGACCCTGCATTTGTACGACACAGAGACGATCCTCCCGTGATGTAATCGACCCTGTGGACCGGGTCGTAGTTTTTAAAACTATAGGAGATGCGTTGGCGGCAGTTCGCGAGTTTGCGAGTTGCCGGAGGTGGTGTAAAAACCGAGTTAGGATAGGTGCGGTAAAGAGTGAGCCCTTTGAAGACAAGGTCAATACGTTTCTTCGGGGCTGGAGGGGGGGAAGACCCATCTGCCTCATTAGTTCTCTCGCGTTTTGCTGCGACGTCTTTGGCGTTAGAGTTTCTCAGGGTCGAAGTTTGGATTTTTGGTCGGTGCAGAATCGACCGCAAAAGCGTGGGGACCGGATTCGAGGGGTTCCCTACCGAAAGTTCTTTTGGGAGGGTTAAAAGGTGCCTTCCCGACTTATGGAGTACAACCATAGCGGCTCGTTCTTCCTCGACTCTGGCGAAATAAATAGATCTATGAATCGCATCGTCGAGCGACGAGGATTTTCGAACAGTGAGTTCTTCCTGGAATTTTGAAGTGTACCATAGGCCATGTTAGAGGGCCGCTAGGGCGACCTCATCGTTTAAGGTTGTTATCCTGGCCTTGGTTTCCTTTAAACGAGTGAATTATTCGCGAAGCGATTTGTCCTTCCCCTGGACAAAAAGCTAGAGGTCCAACTTGGTCACCTTGGCCTGGAAGAAAACCGAGTACTGTTTCAAAAATGCCGAGCTGAGTTGGTCGAAGTTGTCGATAAAATTAGCTTCGAGGGAGGCAAACCATTCCAAAGTAGGACCGACTATGTTCTCGGCAAAATAGCGGCAATAGCCGGCTTCGCACTCGTCATCGGTGAGGTAGGCTTTGGTTATCGCCAGTCTGAATGCGCGGAGATGTGCCCCGGGATCTGAGGCACCTGCGTATTCGGGCAGACCCAACTTTCCCACGTCTCGAAGGCGAACTTTCGCGATTCGGTCGGTAAACAGGGTACATCTTATTTCTGCGATTAACCGATCGATATCAGGGGCTGCGCTCGTGGCGAGATGGACCTTAGAGCGTATTTGGGCCATTTGGGCCGTGCCCTTGTTCATGTATTCCGTAAGGAATTGGGCGCTTATCGCATCAATCCTCTGCGGACCGGAGAGGCCATGATTACTGGTCGTCGCGAGACGAGGAGCTCCTGTATGAGTTCCTCAGGCAGCGTCGGGTGTACCCCTTCCAAGTGATCCCTGGGCACACTTGGGATGCTAGCATCTGGTACCGCTGAGCTGCCATACCCACCGATGGTGGGTCGGTAGGTTGCGTGCTCGTATTATTGTTGTAATCTGACAAGCTTGGAGTTTGGGGATGTCCCGAGGACGCGAACACATGTAAGGTTCTGACCCCAGGTGGTGTAACATGGACCGCTGCAAAGTCCAGATGCGTCCGTGGAAGTGCTATTTCCGTAGAGTCGGTGAGGAGCGTGTATGAAGGGTACGTGCCTCCCTGACGGAGATCGGGATTTGAGCCAAGTGCAAGCTCTTGCTCATGCCGCTCGATCCTGCTCATAAGAGCTCGATTCGTGACATCCTGACTCTGAGTCTTATCGATCAGTTCTGCGAGCATTCCTCGTATCTCGGAGAGATCGGTCTCGCCGTTCGCCCCCGAGGAGGGTGGCGATGGAGGTTTCCCAGGTCGATTCGTTCCGTTATTTTTGGAACGCGTGCATACCCGAGACTGGTTCCTATTTCCCGTGGGAATCATGGGGACCGTGGGCGTAACCCCGACGGGAGCCCCTTGGTTTGAGCTGCCAGGATCCTGAACCAAGACGGGTCTCTGGCGGGTGAGATCTGAGCAACCTGAGGAACCTTGATCTGGTGTTTGAGTGTCGCCGAACAGCGAGTCTATCCCGGGTCTGACCGAACTCGGGACCTCATGATCGGACTGAACTTAAGACGGCTCACCCTGACAGGGGGCATTCCTAGGGGCGGACCCCTGGTGATTTACTGGTGATGCGATGCCGCTTGTCAGGTCACGACCGACGTGTGACCTTACGCTAGCGTGTTTCTGGCATGGTTGTGTTAGTTGCGGAAGGATCCATTTCGCCTAGATTTCTTCAATGTAATCAATTTTTAAGAATAGAAAGACCTAAGTCCCCACAAGCGGCGCCAAATTGTTGATATAAGAAGCAACAATTTAACGTATTCTAACGAAAGATATGATCTGGGCAGGCTTTCGGTGGAAATCGATATGAACTAAAAAGAAACAACAAACTGGATTAATATTAATGCTATTCTTAAATGTGTTCTTGCGAGGTTACAATTTTAATGCCCGAGTATGTTCTATGTTTTCTACACTTCTTATCGCGGTATTTAAATCATTTCAATTTTGCGCACGGATCCCAAGATTTGCTCCATCTATCTCTCCTCGCTCAGTCCTGATCTCCCGTGATTCTCTTAACCGCTTGACCTTGCCGCTCGTTTATCTTTGAAATATTCATAGGCTCGTCGTCAATATGGGCCCAAAGCCTGTTAAGCCCATTATTTTGGGCGGGCCAGATACGGGCCCAGGAGTAGCGAAACCCAACTCCAACAAGGGTGGACAAAAATATTTTCTTCTCTCGCATGAGTCCTCTGTTGATGAAGCTTGTGAGCTTCTTTTTATCTTTTTATTGCCAGTTAGTTTTATAGAAAAATCTCATACTAGAACATGCAAAATGACGTAAATAATATATAAAATATTAGAGTTAATCATCAACTTATTATCAGTTGGTTTTGAGTTGTAAACCCATCCAGGAGAGCTTGATGATCCACTACCTCGGAGGAAAAAGCAAGAAATCGATGGAGCTAATGACTCATCAACTCTAAAAACTCTAAAGATCGCACATTTTGACACCCTTTACCAACACTTTCAAAATCAATTTACCATTTAACATGATATAAAAGGAAAAAAAAAAGACAGTTGTAGTATCCACAAATGCCATATGGCAATTAGTTAAAGCTTACTCAAAGGTGGAAACCTACTTTATCATATTAGAATGGTAGACTTATTACAACAAAATGAAAGTTTACAAAGGATTAAAACTCGTGGCTTTCACTTGTGACTTTTGACATAAACGACTTTTCAACAAGTCATGATTTTTCAACAAGTCATGACTTTTCAACAAGTCATGACTTTTGACCACATTTTTCACTTAATGTAACTTAGGTGTTGACTGGTTCTCTCGCTACCTCCGATAAATGCTGCGTTTGCAGATGATAGAGGTTGCTAGCTATTGGAACCAATCACACAAAACGCTCCCAATCGCACAAGTCGCTGCTTTATCCAGCGATAGATAAAAATGGTCCCAGCGTCACCGTAATTGTTAACATCTGACAGTCTCCCCACATGCTTGTGTTTACAGCTTCTATTTTTTTCAGTCTCTATTATGTGGCGCTAGCAGTAAAGACAGTACGGAAGGGAGACGTAATTGCATTGTCGGCAGAAAGATTATTGAAGTCTGTATATCCAAAAGAACATGAGGCTTACAAAAATTTGGGTATTCATAAAAAAAAATTCCTTCCTTTCTTATATGGCTAAAATTTTGCCAACGTCTTCTGAATATACTATGCATCATAATTTGTTCCAGCCACTCAATTGCATTGCGAATAGTTCTAGAAACTAATGACTCTACTAATATACTATAGTCAAATACGTACATGCGTCCTATTTACAATATGATATTGTTGACTATAATACATGATAATAGAGATATGACGCAGCTATCAACAAAAGTACGTTTCTGATACATCTGGCGAAATGTTTGGTATTAACATGGCATAATACAGCTTGTGTATATGATATATCTCTACATTACTACAAGCATATTGTGCATTAATATCATTTGACGATAGCGATTAACATAGTTATGCTATAGGTTAAAGTTTGGCTCGTACTTTTGTAGAAATGGTTGGATATATATATAATTCATCGCATGCAATAATCGGAAGCTTAATCATACAAACAAAACAATACCTCTTTGTAGATAGCTTGCATGTGTTATATCTCTCTTATTTCCCCTAAGTGCTTTTGCAATTTACAAGAAATAGAACGAATAATTTCAAATTAGTGCTCCTCTATAATTTTGACTAAACTAAACAGTAAATTTCATTGTTGGCAAGAAGAGGGAGATGGAAAGAAGAAAAAGGGAGACATTCAAGAATCAAGATAGTTAGGTGGAAAAGGGAAACTGCATTGGCGGCAAAAAAGTTATTGAAGTCTGTGTATCGAAAAGATCCATGTGGCTTACAAAAACTCCTTTCCTTTCTTATATGGCTAGAATTTTGCCAACGGTCTTCTGAATATTCTCTTTCTTTGATCTTCTCTGCATCATAATTTGTTCCACCCACTTACTACTATATGTACACCTCCAATGTCACACAATTTTTCGGATCAAAGTCATCAAAACATAAACTTCTTTTGCGTTTAATCTTGTAACAATCCCAACCCAACTATGAAAATTAACATCCGAGATTCCACCATTGTCCGGCCTGCCGCCGAGACCCCAGTCACTAAACTTTGGAACTCCCACGTTGACCTCATCATCGCTAAGTACCACAGCCCCACTGTCTACTTCTACAGACCCACCGGCGCATCAAATTTCTTTGACCCTCAGGTCCTCAAGGACGCTCTTTCCAAGGCCCTCGTCCCCTTTTACCCCATGGCTGGTCGCTTGAAGAAAGACGATGATGGTCGTATCGAGATCGATTGCAATGGCGCAGGTGTTCTCTTCGTTGTCGCCGATACTCCCTCTGTCATCGACGATCTTGGAGACTTCGCTCCTTCCCACACTCTCTGCCAGCTTATTCCCGATGTTGATTACTCTGTTGGCGTCCAAACTTTACCGCTCCTCGTCTTGCAGGTTCAAAATCGATGCCTTTGTTTTCGGTTTCTACTTTTTTTTCTTTTCTTTCTTTAATCCTGGTTCCTTGATGAAGTAGGTGACCTTCTTTAAATGTGGGGGAGCTTCCCTTGGGGTTGGCTTGCAACACCACGTGGCTGATGGTTCCTCTGCTCTCCATTTTATCAATACATGGTCTGACATGGCTCGTGGCCTTGACCTTACCATTCCACCCTTCATTGATCGAACCCTACTCCGCGCTAGGGACCCGCCTCAGCCTGCATTTCATCATGTTGAATATAAGCCTTCCCCCACTATGAGGATCCCGTCCTCCAAACCAGGCCCTGTTGATACCACTGTCTCTATTTTCAAAATATCACGCGACATGCTTGTTGCTCTCAAGACTAAATCCAAGCAGGGTGGAAACACTGTAAGCTACAGCTCATACGAGGTCTTGGCTGGCCACGTTTGGAGAGCAGTGGGTAAAGCGCGCGGACTTCCAGACGACCAAGAGACCAAACTGTACATTGCAATTGATGGAAGGTCCAGACTTCGCCCGCAGTTGCCCCCTGGTTACTTTGGAAATGTGGTTTTCACTGCGACACCATTAACTGTTGCAGGGGATCTTCTATCAAAGCCAACATGGTATGCTGCAGGGATGATTCATAATGTTATAGTTCGCATGGACAATAACTATCTGAGGTCTGCTCTTGACTACCTCGAGATGCAACCTGATCTGTCAGCACTGGTCCGCGGTGCACATACCTACAAATGCCCAAATTTGGGAATCACAAGCTGGGCCAAATTACCAATCTATGATGCAGACTTTGGTTGGGGTCGTCCCCTATTTATGGGACCCGGTGCAATTGCATTCGAGGGTTTGTCTTTTTTGCTACCAAGTCCTACAAATGATGGCAGCTTATCCTTGGCCATTTCCCTCCAATCTGAACACATGAAACTGTTTGAGAAGTTTTTATACGATATATGAAACAGATAAGCCACCATCTGAGTAGAACTCCCTTTCTTCAATGGTGGTTGATGAGTTAAGTTGACACTAATAACAGTGAGCATGTCGCTCAGTTAATTTTTTTTTTTGGCAATCACTCAGTTAATTTTCTGTTTGTTTTGACGTGTATTGCAAATTCCTATAATCATACCCAAGACCAGTGGCAAAACATCATCTAAATAATAACAAATATGGTCTCAGAATTTTTTAAAATTTACGATAAACAAACAAAATTTGGTTCATCCTCCTTAACAAACTAAACATAAAATATAATGACATAGAGACATACATAGCTCTTCAAATGCGGGATTTGAATGAAGAGTTAATGAGATAAGGTCCCATAAATTTACACACAACGAAAAAACCGTATAATACACTTTGATTAATCATCATTAATAAGATGTGATGGGGATTGAATATCTGATCAATAGGGGTTCCTATGAGGAGTCTGAGGAGCAGAACGAGGAGGGTTTAAAAGAGGTTGAAGTGCCTTCACCACGATGCTCATATTTGGTCTGAAATTTGCCTCATACTGCACACAGAGTGCAGCCACCGCGGCTAGCTGATCATTATATCGTACCATATGTCAAATAAAATCAGACTCATGAAATGTTTCAATCGTCATGCATGTAGATGAACGCGGACAGCAAAAATCACTTGGTTTCTTTGGCGTTTTGCAAGAAAAGGTAACATGAGAACTGTGGTTTCGCTAGTTTGGTTCTAATGTTAGCACTCAGATAAACTAGTCTTCAAAGTTGAAACTTTTCTGCTCTTATAAAACAATGAGAGGAAAGCAATTTTGAGATTAATACCTTGGCAACAGCTTTGGGAGGGTACTCTCCGAGTAGTCTTGCATCAACGCATTGCTTCACTTTGTCTTCACTTAGTTTAGGGGTTGCCTGCGACAGTACACAATATATTTATTATTTAGCAACAATAGTTTATTTCTAGGGAACATTTAGCGTCGCAGTAATCTATATGGAGAAAATTCTTGCTTCTTCCAGCGTCTTAAGTTGTTTTGACATCCTAAGTTTCGCCTAAGGAGGGCTTACTATCTAAGTTTCTTTGAGGTTTTGACCCCATTTTTGTCATTTTTAACAGACTAAATGAGTTTATTACAAATTTGGTCTTATTAAAAGCCTCTCTTATCGATGCAGAAAAACCAGAATAAGAAGCAGAGAAGAATGCACCAAACATTACCCATGTCACTAGACTTTGTTGTCCACGCGGTAAGGTATGATCGACTGGTTTACGACCCGTAAGGAGCTCCAGTAGAACAACACCAAAACTGTACACATCGCTCTTGGAGCTCAACGTTCCTGTCATTGCATATCTGAAATACCGAGCAAAAATATTCAAGCTTTAGATTCTTCAATGAGAAGAGATGCAATAGCGCGTACGGGTAAGAAAAGAAGTGGTAAGAAAAAAGAAATCCATGTGAATGAATAAATCTTTCATAACATTAGAGTTTGAGAACCAAACATTTTTGAATGAAGATGTGTAGCCCCTGGGTTAGTCTGAATGAAACAAACTGAAAATAACTGTTCAGGATAAAGAGAATCTTGAAAAGGGTATTACTCTGGAGCGTGATAGCCAAAGGTTCCTAGCACACGAGTTGAGTGAAGGCGAGCAGCCATATCAGGGGCTTGATCAGACAGATCAAAATCACCAATTTTGGCAACATCGTCATCAAAAAGAAGTACGTTGCTGGATTTGATGTCTCGGTGGATAACCTGAGGGTTCACCTTCTCATGCAAGTACTCAAGTCCTCTGGCTGCACCAACAGCGATTTTAACTCTCTGTTGCCACGTCATAACAGGACCTCTCAGTGCTCCTTTGACCCCTTTTCGGCCTGCAACAAAGATCACCACGTTTCATTAGTTTCTTCCTGCTGTAACTTACTTTCCAGATGTTCAAGTATTGAGTGACTGATCCATATCCAAGCAATGGTTTAAGTTTGATTACTCACCATGGAGAGTATCATGAAGAGATCCGTTAGGAGCATATTCATAAGCAAGAACACGGAGAGGGCCATCAACACAATAACCCATAAGTGCAGTAACATTGTCGTGTCGCAATCTCGAAACCATTGATATCTGTTAAAAGTTTCTACGTCAGTAACAAAACAAAAAAACTAGACAGAACATTCCCAAAGGAGCGGTTTAATGCTGGACCATTTGCACATAGTAGGTTAAGCCGGGGTGATTCTTTCGATATTTTACGAGATAAATGCCCATAAAGAGATGCATTGATGTATTCTATAACACCTACCTGGGAAAGAAATTCTTGATCTGGCTGCTTACTAGAGTCAAGTTTCTTGATGGCAGCTGCACCACCGCTTTTAAGAACACCGTAAAACACTCTTCCATAAGAACCCTCACCAATCAAGGCCTTGGAGCCATAGTTATCGGTTATATCTTTCAACTCATCCACAGGAATGGCTGGTACAGAGATAGGCTGCATGGGAGTTACTGGCTGGTTCATGGGTGGAGCAGCTCTTTGGTAGTGGCCTCCATTGTAACCTTTAGAACAATTAAAATCCCATTAACTTAGAATCCAAAAGGATGAACACTAAGAGAAAAACTGACAAGTAATGCAGTTGAAATAAATAAATAAAAAAACCTGCTGGGTTGTGCGCTGGCCTAGGTCCCGTGTCAGCAGAGTTACGGAAATCCTCACTCCCACACCAACCAAAACAGCTCATTACACTCTTCTCTCACACGAGCTAACTACACACTGTAAACAGTATATTGTCAACCAACAGTTCAGCTTCTTAGACTCATTGATAACAAAGAGAATGTTCAGATACCAACTAAAAAAAAGTAAGAAAACAGTTTCCATTTCGCTAATCATGATACTGTGTGCAGTAAGAGAAACATTACAGACACAAAACAAGATTTTACTCATACTAGTAATTACAAAAGGGACAAGAAGAAAACTTCCAAAGAAAAGTTATATCAGTAGAGACCAAAGATGAATAGTTTAGTTATCAGGATAAGGTTTTTGAGTCCACCATTTTATACACACACAAAACAAAAACAACAGAATTGTGGAAAAATCAACAAAAATTTCCAAAAGTAAAGTCAATATTAAATCAGAAGAAGTAAGTTCAATTTCCTCTGCTATATGAATCATATAATATGATCAACCGATTAAACCAACAACTGAGGGACAATTATGTTCCGTAGACCTAGAACTATCACAAGTCAACGAATTTTAGACTATGAAACGGTTTTTAAACTTTAAAAACTCGAAATCGATTCCTAGATTTCGTTCACATAATCACAATCAACATAAAATTCGAACCCTCGATCCATATAAAAAAAAGGGGTTATGACATTTAAAGGAAGTACTAAAAAGAGAAACTCGTAACAGAGGAAGAAGAAGAAGAAGCATTTTACTTACCTATCTCGCTAACAAGAAAAAAACTTCGGAAGGAGAGAGGAATTGAGAAATTCTCAGTTCCGAATCTTCGATGGTGTGGTGTGTGACAATTTGAATATGATGATGATGGTGAATTGGTGATGATCAACTTTTAACAACTTTTTTTTGTTTTTTTTGTTTTTTAATATATCTTTAGATGACCATTGTTGTTGTAGTACTTTACTTACTTGGCAAAAAGTCTTTTTCTATGTACAAGACCTAAATTACCCCTTAATTAAATTAGAATTACAGTCATATCCCCAAACACAACTTAAATCGAGTTCTCTTTCTCGGCGTCGCCGCATCAAAAACCTCACCGCCGTAGCCATCAACGCACCTTCGTTTCAGGTGAGCCATTTTTTTTTGGTTTACGATCTTATCTCCGTCGTAAGTTATGTAGAGCGGATGCTGAAATTATTTTCGATTTTGCTCATATTATTGTGTATTATTTGATGATCTTAGAGTTTTGGATTTGCTATTGATGGCTTAATGGCTAAACGCAGAAAATGGCGAATAAGATTGCGATGTTTCTATCGGAAGCAATGAACAACAATGCTGTCATAAACACGTGTCTGGGTGTATCGTTTGTGGTTTTGGGATTGAGATCTGATCAACAGCAAAAGTATGTCGAGGCTTTAGCAGAGCAGAAGGATTCGCTTTCCAAGTCTAATAAGGCAATGAAAGTCACTATGTGGGAGTGGAAACAGCAGCTCTTTGCCGAAGCTGCTTCCGCTGGTGCTTCCGCGGTTGTTCCTCTTTCCACGCTCAAGGCCATCTATGGTGAAGTCACAGCAACCACTCAGTCAGGTTAATTACTAGTCTCCAACCCTCTCTTATTACCTGTTGAATAGAAACAGATTACGCTCTACTGGTGTTGACAATGTGGAATCAGATATCACAATTTCGATAATTCTGTACTTTTCGACTGGATATGCAAATATAAACTAGGCTACCTTTGTGGGTTTGATAAAGAGTCATGTATGCTCGCATCAATTGCAAAGCGGGGTTAGAATCGATATGATCATGATTAGAAGTCGCCTTTGGAGATTAGCTGTGTGTTCACTAAATTATGTTCCTTCTTCCAGGTGACACAGCCAAGGAAGAGTCTAAAGTGTCTACCCCCAAGATCATGATATGAGAGGGTTGATAAAGTGAAGATTCCTTTTCATAAATTGCATTTGTATAACTAGAGTTTGGCATCAGAGTGTTTGTTGTTGTGATCTTTGTTTAATCTCGTAAGTAAACAGTGCCAGAAACATAAGATAAGATCCTCTTTTGGGTTTATTTTCAAGGCATTCATTACGGATCCATTGGAGCCTATTAACTTGATTAGGCCTTTGTTTGATTGGATTAAATCGAACACAAAATGTCCAATATTGTTACATTTTTTATAACATTCTTTCATATATTATTACTAGGGAGGAGACCTGCCCGCTTTGCACGGGGTTGTTTTTTAAATTATGGGTTACAGTTCTTTATTTATTGTTATATTTTAAGTACATTTTATACCTTATATAGGTTATTGATTTTAAGTGCATTATTGTATTAATTTGTCTATACTTTGTTGTTGTCCCTTACTCTAAATTTATATATATTTTGTTTATTTATTTGTGTGTCCTTGTTATTATATGTCAATCAATGTTTTTGGTTTAGTTTGGACATGTTTTTTATTGTTAAATTATTAACTTAAAACTTAAAATCAGTGTTATAAATAAGGTAACTATTTCGTTATTTTTTTTTTCTACGTGTACTCTTGTTTTATATTTTTCCTCATTTTGTTTTTATTGTCATATTTTAATATATTTTTGATATCAATCTTTCTCCTTTTTGTTTTGTGTTACTAATAACTTAATAAGCTTGAGTCATGCTTTAGTTATTTGGGTCGTTTTGTGTTAATTATTTAGGTTTTTGTTTGTGTTTTTTATTTGTTCTCTAGTCCTAAGTTTGTTCAAATTTGTTTTGTAGATATTAAGTAAATAATTAATGTTCTAAATGATTCATAAATGTATATTATCAATGTCTAAGTTTCTGTTGGATTATATTTTTGTCAAAATATAAGTCGTTCCAACGATAAAGTAATTATAATTTATAAGATTGAAATTTTGACTTAGATGAGCATATAATATGTCTAATTTAGGGCCTTTAGTTTATTCTGACTTGTATTGTATTAAGGTTGTTTTATATGTATGGAGGTAAAAATGAATAAATATGAGGAGCTGCGACAACATGTAAGCAATTGAAACTATAAAAACTTATGAAAAGATAATCCCCTTTATGAAAAAATGAAACTTAGTTTTTGATAGAGAAACAAACGAAAATGGAAAAGATAATTAGACTTTAGGAAAAAGTTTTAACAAAAAAAAAAACTTAAAGAGAAAGTTGCTTGATTGTGGAATTTTGGGGACGACGGGTGATGGTGTGTTTGACTACTCGCGATGGCGTTTGAGGGTCTTCTCCACCAGACGTGCATTGGAGTCTTGGGTTTTTGGAACCATGCTTGGAGAGCATAACTTGCATCATCTGCACTTTCATTAATTGGAGTCTTTGGTCTTCTCCACCGCACTTGCATCAGAGCTTTAGGATTGGTTCAAAGTTGTGTTGAATGTGGCGCCATTGTTCAACGTTCAATCTAAATTATAAAGAGAAGGAGATTATTATATGTTACCTTCTCATTGAGCAAGAGGAGGACTATGCCCATGGAATCGCCATTTTTTTTAATAGCTTGTGCATCCCAATACCGTAAGAGCCGGCCAACAACCTGCTGAGAAGAGCGTGCAACAGGTAAATCAACAAACGTGAAGTAAGCTATTTTGAAGAGGAGTTACAATAACATCAACATAAGCTATTTTGAATTTCAAAGGTAAGGTGTGTTGAGAACTATTGGTTTGGGAATTGTTAGGTTTTGATGTCAAATAACACTTTTTATAGTGAGAGGGTGAAGAGAATAGAGAACTCATATGTAATGTTCTTGTTATCTAATGGGGGATATGAAACAATAAAAGAAAATTAAAAAATTGACAATCGATGGCAGATTTTAGTGATGCATTTAAGCACCTTAATCGTGGGAATAAGTTGATGAGAAACTTACCATTTGTATTGTCTAGATCCATAGAATATCATAACCCCTGCGAAAAATAACGGTGATTTCTGGAGCGAACCGAACGGATTTTTGTCTCTTGTGAACCAAACGTTTCATCTCGTGATGGGTTTTTTTGGATCATGTGATAGACTTCACAATTTACATTTGTTAATTGGGGTTTTTATTTGGTCTAACTCAAGTCACATGTGGTATTACATAAACATTGTGTTTTAAACTTACATGTTATTGGGTTGTTGAGATTTTGCTTTGTGTGCTTAAAAAAGTAAATTATGTTGAGGTGAAAGCTGATGTGGATAGCTTAGAATGAGAGAAATATGATTACAAATGGTGAATAAAATACATGATTTTGCATATATATATATGTATATATATGGATAAATATTATAATCTTATTTAGAATAAACGGAACAGAAGATAGGGAATATCAGTTTCATTTTCATCATTTGCAACCTGAGGATGAGGATGATGATGTTTAAGTTGAATGGTCGAATTTACAAGTTGGACCGGATTTGCAAAGGCCGAAGCGACTAAAATGTGGGCAAACGGCTTGATTAGGTCTTAACGGTAAGCCATTGTCGTTGAGAGTCAGTCCAGGCTCTATCGGGTTATATTCTTGGGGTGATCGTATTTGCACTTTTTTTGCAGATTACAGTTTCCTGTTACAAGATAGTTGCTGCATTCTGGTTTGCCTGGACGTTTTGGCAATTTTTTTGTTAGACATATTTTCTCTTCTCTTATTAGACTTGGTATTGTTTGCATATACTTGATTATGTTCTATGTGTATATATATACATTAAAAGAAGATATCTAGTATTAAATACTCAAATGACATGTTTTGAAAAAATATATCAATTAACATTTATTATATTTACTTATAATTGTAATTTTGTTTTAACTATAATATATTGCTATATTTATTATTTATTTATCATTACTTGATTATTTTTTTAGTAGTTAGATTTACTCAAATGGCATGTTTTAAAGAAATATATCATCATTAACATATATTATATTTAGTTATAATTGTAATTTTATTTTAAATATAATATAATGCTATATTTATCTTTATTTATTCATCATTACTTGATTACTTTTTTTAGTAATTAGATTTACCAAATACTTTAGATATATGCATTTAATTATATATATTTTTGAAACTAAATGTGACATAAGTCATCTAATGAGTTATATAGCTTTTTCAGAGAGGATACACCATCATATTTTATAATCTAGACACAAAAGTTATTATGAATACAAAAGTCAAATCTATATAATAATAACAATCTCAAAAAAAATAATTATTAAGGTTGCATCTTTTTATAATATTTTTCTTTAATTCTAATTTTCTACTTTTAATTGTTAAAATATATTAAACAAATTGTTACAACCATTTAATTTTAACTATTTTAATTTTTGGTATATATATATTGTTACAACTTTAACTTTATTTGATTTACTTTAGGTTTGTTTGGTATATTTATGAAAAGCTATCAAAATAGCACATACACCCACTTTTTCCAACTTTGATCACATTTACCACCCACTTTTTGTTACACCTAAACTTTTTACTTGTAAAATTACAACATAACCCCTAACTAAACTCTAACTCTCTTTACCTTTACTTTTTCTCTTTCCTTCTCATTTGTTTTATCCAATTAATCATTTGATAATTATTTTTACTTTTTTTTTCCTTTTCATTTCTCTCTCTATTTTTTTTTATTTTTCTTCAACATTTGTTTTTCATTTTAATTACTATGTTTTAGTTTTAACTTGTAAATAAATATTTTTTGCATCTTTCAATATTTTTTCTTTCCACAAAAAAAAAATAGTATATAAGTCTAATCTAAATCAAATACAATTGAATTGGTGTTCATAGTCAGATCAGCAATTTTAAGTCCAAACTAAAATAATTAAATAATTTAGAAATTAATAAATTTATTTAACTAAATTTTCAATATGAAATAGACCTGTTTGTCCACATACTTTAAGCTTAAATTAGATGCATAATGGATTAACAAAATATTGCATTTGTAAGTAGTTATCCATTTGGATAAGTTTAAAAAACTTTGATTTGTTACCATTACCCAACAAATTCTACTGGTGTCCACATGACCACATATATATAAATTTGATGTTGTCGTTGTATCTTAAACCCTAAATCTCTTGATCACGCAAATTCGATTGGTATCCACATGACCACAAATATATGGATTTGATGTTGTCGTCGTATCCTAACACTAAATCTCTAGAACCCACAAATTCTATTGGTATCCACATGACCACAAATATAGGGATTTGATGTTGTAGTTGTATCCTAAATCCTAAATATCTAGAACTCACAAATTCTATTGGTATCCACATGACAACGAATATATGGATTTGATGTTGCCATTGTATCCTAAACCCTAAGTCTCTATAACCCACAAGTTCTATTGGTATCCACATGATCACAAATATATAGATTTGATGTTGTCGTTGTATCTTAAATCCTAAATCTCTAGAACCCACAAATTCTATTGGTATCCACATGACCATGAATATATGGATTTGATGTTGTCGTTGTATCATAACCCTAAATCTAAGCCTTAAACCCTAACTCCTAAACCATAAACCCAAAATATTAACTCTGAATTCACATAACTCTTAAAACCTAAATCCTAAATTATATAACCCTAAACACTAAATTATAACTCCAATTGTTCAGATAAAAATGGATAACATATATCTTATTCATCTAAAATATGGTAAAATGCATCTTAAAATGTAGAAAAAAGTATGCATAATCTATTATAAAAATATATGTACAATTCATTGATAATAAATACACAAATGACAATAAGATGAAAAAAAGATTAGAGAGAGAGAGAGAGAGAGAGAGAGAGAGAGAGAGAGAGAGAGAGAGAGAGAGAGAGAGAGAGAGAGAGAGAGAGAGAGAGAGAGAGAGAGAGAGAGAGAGAGAGAGAGAGAGAGAGAGGACTATTTACTTCTTGTGCTACTCAAAGGGAAATAAAGGCAAAATAGTCATCAAATTATGACAAACTTGCCAAATCATGCTCAAAAGTATAGCATGGTCAAGAAGTAGGTATGTATAGAAACATTCTTAAGAAAATTGGTCTACACACTATTGTCTTTATTGTTTATTTGGGTATTTGTTGAATGAAATCTTTGAATTTAGGCATTTTTATTCATGCTTACATAATTCGGCATTTTTAGATAGGAAGATAAGGAATATCAGTTTGATTTTTATCATTTGCAAGCAGAGGATGAAGATGATGATGGTTTGGTAGAATGGTCGAATTTACAAGCTGGGCCAGATTTGCAAAGGCCGAAGCGACTGAAATGTGGGCAAACGGCTTGATTAGGTCTTAACGGTAAGCCATTGTCATTGAAGGCCAGTCCAGGCTCTATCGGGATTATATTCTTGGGATGATGGTATTTGCACTTTTTTTCAGATTACAATTTCCGGTTATAAGATAGTAGCCGCACTCTGGTTTGTCTAGACGTTCTGGCAATTTTTTTGTCAGACATATTTTTCTCTTCTCTTAGACTTGGTATTGTTTGCATATCCTTGATTATGTTTTCCATGTATATATATATATATATATTATAAGAATCTAGCATTGAATACTCAAATGACATGTTTTGAAGAAATATATCATTCTTTATCATTTATTATATTTATTTATAATTGTAATTCTTACAACTATAATATAATGTTATATTTATATTTATTTATTGATCATTACTTGATTTTTTTTTAGTAACTAGATTACCTAATACTTTAGAATTAGATATATTTATTTAATTATACATTTTTTAACTACATGTGACATAAGTCATTTCATGAGTTAGATAGAGGATACACTTAGAAAATATAATTATTACAGTTGCATCTTTTTATAATAATTTTCTATTTTTAGTTGTTAAAATATATTAAACAAATTGTTAAAACCGTTTAATTTAACCATTTTAATTTTTGGTATATATATATCGTTACAACTTTTACCTTATTTGATTTCCTCTTGGTTTGTTTGGTAAATTTATGAAAAATACCGAAATAAGGGTTACTGTTTATTTGGACATTTATTGAATAAAATCTTTGAATTTAGGCATTTCTATTCATGCTTACATAATTAAGCATTTTTCGAGAGGAGAAATGACAATATTGTCCTTGGAAGCTAAACACGTCTAAAGAGTCAAAATGACCATCAGATCCACTTCTTTTATTTTTAATTTTTTTCTTAGTTTCATTACAACAAAGATAAAAATAATCAATTTGTTTCCTACATTCACTTAAAGGAATAAATCAATCGATGGTATAAAATTACAATGACTCTCTTAAAATAATATTTATACTTCATAATTTGGTTACAAAACATAATCTCTAATATGTCCACTAACAAAACAAAAGACAAATTCTCTGCAATCATAAGCTTGAGTCATTGACTTGTAAGAATATTTGATTATCCATTGCACTATATATCCTTAGTTTTATATATGTCAAAAGTCGATTCAAAGGAACCTAATTTAAATCAGGTACAGTTTTTAGTTTTACCCTGATGCTACAAATAAATATGGTTGCATTTTCCTTAGGTAGACCTCGACCAAGGCTGTGGACAAAAAATATCAATACCTTCTCAACCACAAGTAGAATGTTAAGATTAGAAATACTAAATATCAATAATTGGGTGATGTGAAATTGACTTGTGATTTTCTTAAAAAAAAATTTTGGTGGCACCTAGAGGAGGATATTGAAGTCTAAAATCCCAAAGAGCGGGTAAACAAGCAAAGCCAAAAACTAAAATAAAAACAAATAACGAGAAGCTCCATGTGTCATCAAGGGTTTAGTTTATGTACTTGACGTCACAAATGACAAATAAAGATTATTTATGATCAAACATTGATCTAGCTTCCATGACAAAGGAAGTTTGGTGAAAGAAGGAAACACCAATGAAGCCAAGAAAAAGGAACCTTTACGGCCCTCAATAACAAAATCCATGGTTACAAACAAAGGTTTGTATAATTAATAGATTCTGTAACAGGTTTTTGCATCAATTACTAGTTTTGTACGATTCTGTACGATTGATTAGCAAAGGTATGAGTTTGAAATTACTAGTTTTGAAAGTTGTTGTTTAAAATGGTTTGGAGTACTCGATTTGTGCGCTTAATTACTGAATTAGGCATGAAATTCAAGTTTGAGTTTTCACCTATGTATATAATCAGCCATGCTCTGATATGAGTAAGCGAAATCAAAATTTGGTTGATTTTATGTTATGCGCTTTTTAATGGTTGATGAAAATATCATTTTTTCCATTGTCTTAGTTTCCTCATTGGTTTTTGTAGTCGTCTTAGTTTTCTCACTGGGTTTTCTAGTTCGAAATCACTGATTTTGATTCCGTTATTACATGGTGAAGTAGTTGTTCAAAAGGGTTTGGGGTACTAGGTTTGTGCGTTTAATTATTGGATTAGGCATGAATTTGAGGTTTGACTTTGCACTCATTTATATAATTGACCATGCTCAGATATAAGGGAAATCGAATTTGTATCAATTTGGTTGATTCTTATGTTATGTGCTTTAATGGGTTGATTCTATCATTTGTTTTGCTGAGTCTTAGTTTCCTCACTGGTTTTTGTAGTTGTCTTAGGATTCTGCTACTAATAGTTTTTTTTTAAAGTTGTTCTTGTTACTTGTTAATCATAGAAGACTTGTTTATTTGTGTTCAGATTAAACAACATGATCAGCCATGGCAATGGTGCGGTTACATTCACTGATATATAGTTTTTGGATTCTCAAGTATTGGAGTTTGGTGCTATGATGGTTAATGCTGAAAAAGTGAAAGCGATAAGCAGCTATGGCTATTTCATCAGTTGCTCGACGGCAAATCCTGATTCTAAATTGATGCTATCAGATGGACTAAACGGACATTCTTATTTATTTTTTCTTTTAAACCGAATTTGAGATGTTAAAACGGAAATCACTTGAATTCGACCAAACTAAACCGGATTGGAGGGAAGTAAATCACACCAGTGGATGAGGATCGATATAAAATCCAACACCATTCTTGATTCCCATTCTCGAGCTACCATCTTCATCTTCCTCTTGGGCGATTGATTAGCAAAGGTATGAGTTCAAAATCACTGATTTTGGAAGTTGTTGTTCAGAATGGTTTGGGGTATTCGATTTGTGCATTTAATTTCTAAATTAGGCATGAATTTAAGGTTTGAATTTTTACCCATGTATATAATCGGCCATGCTCTGATATGGGTAAGCGAAATCGAAATTTGGTTGATTTTATGTTATGTACTTTTTAATGGTTGATTAAAATATCATTTTTCCATTGTCTTAGTTTCCTCATTGGTTTTTTTAGTCGTCTTAGTTTTCTCATTGGTTTTTCTAGTTCGAAATCACTGATTTTGAGTCTGATATTACATGGTGAAGTAGTTGTTCAGAATGGTTTGGGGTACTAGGTTTGTGCGTTTAATTTGGATTAGGCATGAATTTGAGGTTTGAGTTTGCACTCATTTATATAATCGACCATGCTCTGATATAAGGGAAATCGAATTTGTATCAATTTGTTTGATTCATATGTTATGTGCTTTAATGGGTTGATTCTACTGGTACAAAAATATCATTTGTTTTGTTGAGTCTTAGTTTCTTCATCGGTTTTTGTAGTCGTCTTAGGATTCTGCTACTAATAGGTTTGTTAAGTTGTTCTTGTTTCTTATTAATCATAGAAGACTTGTTTATTTGTGTTCAGATTAAACAACATGAGTAGCCATGGCAATGGTGCGGTTACATTCACTGATATACAGTTTTTGGATTCTTAAGGATTGGATTTTGGTGCTATGATGGTTAATGTTAAAAAACTGAAAGTGATAAGCAGCTAAGGTTATTCCATCAGTTGCTCGACGACAAAACCTGATTCTAAATAGATGCTATCAGATGGATTTAATGGTCGTTTATGTTTTCCTTTTAACCGAAATTGAGATGTTAAACCGGGAATCACTTGAATTCGACCAAACTAAACCGATCGGGGAATAGTAAATCGCACAAGTGGATATGGATCGATCCAAAACCCAACACCATTCCCGATTCCCATTCTCAAGCCACCATCTTCATCTTCCTCTTGGGAGATTAGCAAATGTATGAGTTTGAAAATACTGATTTTGGAAGTAGTTGTTCATTATGGTTTAGGGTAATTGATTTGTGTGTTTAATAACTGAATTAGGCATGAATTTAAGGTTTTAGTTTTCACCCATGTATATAATCGGCCAGGCTTTGATATGAGTAAGGGAAATTGAAATTTGGTTGATTTTATGTTATGCGCTTTCATGGTTGTTTACAGTATCATTTTTTTGCTGGGTCTTAGTTTCTTCATTTGTTTTTGTAGTCCGCTTAGTTTCCTCATTGGTTTTTCTAGTTTAAAATCACTGATTTTCAGTCCGATCTTACATGGTGAAGTAGTTGTTTAGAATGGTTTGGGGTATTCAATGTGTTTAATAACTGGATTAGGCATGAATTTGATGTTTGAGTTTTAACCTATGTATATAATCGGCCATGCTCTGATATATGGAAAATCGAATTTGTATCCATTTGGTTAATTCTTATGTTATGCGCTTTACTGGGTTGATTCTGCTGGTAAAACTGTATCATTTTGTTTTGCTGAGTTCTAGTTTCCTCATTTATTTTTGTAGTCATCTTAGGATTTTCCTACTAATAGGTTTGTTAAACTGTTCTTGTTTCTTATTAATTATAGAAGGTTTGTTTATTTGTGCTCCGATCCAACAACATGAGCAGCCAAGACAATGACACAGTTACATTCACTGATAAACAATTTTTGGATTCTCTAGTTTTTGAGTTTGGTGCTATGATTGTTAATGCTCAAAAAATGAGAGCGATAAGCAGCTACGGTTATTCCATCAAATGGTCCAACATATGTACAGATGGACCAGTTTCTCGACGGCAACAAATAGTTGCACCAGAAACCATTAATCGGTCGTATTTTGGTGAGGGTGTCCTTCGACACCGAGAGGAGATGTCGAACAGGAAATGGCTTGAATCGTTCAATTTTAATTGTCCGGTTTGTGTAAGTTGGTTTAGGGAATCAATCAAATCGAGTTTTCTTGATTCTCATTCGACCTCATCTTCGTGTTATTTTGGTGTTTTAGAAAAGGTATGAGAAAAACACTGATTAGGAAGTGTGTTCTTGAGCTTTTGGGGTAGAGTTTGAGAGATTCCTTGCTGTTCTTGGGAGATCTAAGGCTGGGAAGGTGTTAGAAGCTTGCTAGGAGTGAGGGAGTTCGTTCTTTGTTGATTAATCTTCGCTTTAATTGTTGTGCATGACCATGGCTTATCTTGGGTCTAAGATTTCTAGATTCTATGTGATTTGGTGCTTATGTGGTTGTTTCCTTGAGTTCGATGCTATTTCGTTGCTATTACATGGGCTGGGTTTGGCTTCTGAGTGCAATTATTGGAGCGAATTGGAGGATTAAGTTTTCAGGCGTATATAATCGGAGTTTCTATCGAGGAAATCGCTGCTCGGTATCGGTGTGGTCGACATGTTTGGGGTGTCGGTCGACACCAACGCGAGGACGGCTCGGGACTTTGGCGAGTGTCGTTCGATGCCATGTGGAGGCATCGGTCGACACAAACTAGGGTTTTCGGGAGTGTCGGGCAGGGTGTCGGTCGACACCAGTTTGGCGTCGGTCGACACCAGATAGTCAGTGACGATCGACACCATCTGGTGTCGGTCGACACCCCCTTGTTCAGTTGCGATGGATGTTGCATGCGTTGTATATTGCCTGGTTTGTTTTATTGATTGTTGTTTGTGGCTTGTAGAGATCTTATTGCTTGTGTGTATAGCCCAGTAGATGGGAGAGTGTTTATCAAATACTCATGCATCTCAATTTGTGTTTGTGGTGCAGGTAAAGGCAAAGTGTGATCGTGGAATCAAGGCAATGAAGAGGAGGATGTTCTAGGGACTCAATTGGATGTTGTCTGGCTTTTGCTAGGGTGCTAGAGTTGAGTCATTAGAAACATTGCTAGGTTGCTGGTTTCATGTTTCGTGTTGTTTGGTATTGAGATATTGCCTTGCTATAATATTGGTTATTATTGGTTATTGATTATGTCTTTCCGCTGTTGAATGTGTTGTGGTTAGGTGGCTAGTGGGTATGGGACCACTAGCTGTAGTTGTTTTAATATATTATATTTATTATTTAAAAAAAAAAAAAAAAGGTTGGTCGTTTCATTTTGGTATCAGAGCCCTTACGGTTCTAGGTTTGGGTTCGCTAGGTTTCTGTTGTAGATGTTTGGGATTGCATGTCTTGGTTGATTATGTGAGTTAGTCAATTGTGTGTGGCATGGAGTCTTAGAACATCCTCTTCGAGCCGAGTGTGTGATTCCACGGTGAGTTTATGTTTCTGTGTAATAATAGGAATTGTTTGCTTAGCCTTCTGTTCATGGTAGTGCAGATGGTTAGAGAGGATGCTGTGGCTGGTCGAGGTCGTGGACGCGGACGTGGTCGTGGACGCGGACGTGGTCGTGGTAGGGGCAGAGTCCTAGTGGTTAGTGAGACCGAGGACCAGAGTGTGACAGCTGAGTGTGTTGGCGAGTCGCAGGGTGTTCGGGGATTCCGTGAGTGTGGCAGGAGGGGCGGTGTTGATGCTCCGGTGGCCGGTGATGCTAGGGTCCGGGTGTGGGTCCCAGCGGGTGGAGTCCCTGGTGTTGACCTTGCGGCTTTGCTAGCACGGGTGTTAGAGCGGTTACCACCAGTGGTACCGGCTCAGGCTCGAGTAGTGCCACCGGTGGTGGCGGAGGAGCGGCAGCCAGTGGCTGCGGATGCGGGGTCCATGCTCGTTATCTCAGCATGTTGACAGAGATGGGTCGGTTGCGTACTGAGCAGTTTTCAGGAGGTGTAGATCCTGCTGCTGCGGATGCGTGGAGGACGAGAGTGGAACGTAACTTCCACACTCGAGATGTCTGAGGAGTTTTGGGTGGACATAGGGGTCTACTTTTTGAGTGGTGATGCTGAGTTGTGGTGGAGATCTGTGGCTGCTAGGAGGGTGCAGCGGGAGATGACTTGGGCTGACTTCGTTTTGGAGTTCAACCGCAGTATTTTCCTAGAGAGGCATTGGATCGTTTGGAGGTGCAGTTCCTTCGGTTGTCTCGGGGGACACGGTCAGTGCGGGAGTTGGACTTGGAGTTCAGTCGACTTCTTTGTTATGGAGGTCGGGCTATGGAGCCTGAAGAGGCTCAGATCAGGAGGTTCTTGAGGGCTCTACGTGATGACTTGAGAGTTCACTGTAGAGGGAGGAGTTATGCTACGCGTGCAGAGCTGGTTGAGACTGCAGCAGAGATTGAGGAGGATATCCGGGCACAGTCGGTGGCGGTAGCTCCAGCAGTTCAGCCTAGTAAGGCTCAGCAGCAGGGTGGTTCTAGCAGGGGCGGTAGGCATGCCCAGGGAACCAAGAGGAAGTGGGAGGCTACGCGAAGCCGAGTGGTGCGGGTTGCTTCGGTTGTGGGAGCAGGGATCACAGGGGTTGCTAGTTGTCCCAAGAGGAGTGTTAGACGGCGGGACCTCGGGTGTGTTATCATTGTAGGGAGACAGGGCACATCAAGCCTTTTTGTCCCAAGCTGCAGCCGGCAGCAGTGGCAGCGTTGCAGCAGGTGCAGCCAGGGGTGGCAGGTGGCACGGATTGAGCAGGGCCTCGGGTTTACACGACAGTGGAGACTGGTGGAACCAGTGCCGGGCGATCACGAGGTATAATTTCTGGTACTTAATCTTTGTGAATTTTAGTAGGGTCAGATTTTATGTTCTGTGATAAAGTGTTAGGTTCTCAACACATGAGGTTTGTGTAGGGACCTTGTTGGTGGCGGGTTTAAGTCCCACGTTATGTTTGATTCTGGAGCTTCGCATAGCTTCATTACTCCAGAGTGTGCGAGTGTGCGGGGATCAGCGGGGATCTGGAGCGCACAGGAGTTGTTAGAGTTGCGGGAGGCAAGTTCTGAGAGTTATTGGACGAGCTAGAGGAATTGATATTCAGATCGCGAGGAGAGTCATGGCCAGCGGATTTGCTTATCAGTCCCGTGGAGCTGTATGATGTTATTCTCGGGATGGATTGGATGCATCGGCATATGGTGCATTTAGATTGCTATCGGGGTAGAGTGGAGTTTGAGCGACCGGGAGGGAAGTTGGTTTTCGGGGTATTAGACCGACTTCGGGAGTCTCGTGATCTCAGCCATTCAGGCTGGGAAGATGATCGAGAAGGGCCGTGAGGCTTATTTGGTTACTATATCTATGCAGTCGAGTGGGGAAGTCTACGGTTAGCGGTATTCCAGTAGTGGAGGAGTTTGAGGATGTGTTTCATCTCTGCAAGGATTACCACCATCTCGGTCGGATCCTTTTACCATTGAACTGGAACCGGGGACGACACCGTTATCCAAGGCTCCTTACAGGATGGCTCCAGCGAGAGATGGCAGAGCTGAAGAAGCAGCTAGAGGATTTATTGAGTAAGGGATTCATCCGTCTAGTGTGTCACCGTGGGGAGCGCCGGTGTTGTTTGTCAAGAAAAAGGATGGGAGTTTCCGGTTGTGTATTGATTACGGGGTTTGAACCGGGTCACTGTGAAGAACAAGTACCCTCTCCAGAGGTTGACGAGTTGTTGGATCAGTTGAGGTGCTACTTGGTTCTCCAAGGTGGATCTGCATCGGGTTATCATCAGATACCGATAGATGAGGCAGATGTGAGGAAGACTGCTTTCGGGACGAGGTATGGGCATTATGAGTTTGTGGTGATGCCTTTCGGGTTGACTAACGCACCAGCAGCGTTTATGAGATTGATGAACAGTGTGTTTCAGGAGTTTCTGGATGTATCTGTCATCATTTTCATCGACGATATCTGGTTTATTCTAAGAGTCTGAGGAGCATGCAGTGCATTTGAGGGCAGTTATGGAAAGCTGCGGGAGCAGAAGTTGTTTGCCAAGTTGAGCAAGTGTAGTTTCGCAGCGTGAGATGGGCTTTCTGGGTCACATTGTTTCTGTTGAGGGGTTTCAGTAGATCCAGAGAAGATTCAGGCTATCAGAGATTGGCCTAGACCGCAGAATGCCACGAGAGATCGGAGTTTCCTTGGATTGGCAGGTTACTACGGAGATTTGTGCAGGGTTTGCAAGCGAGCACGTCCTATGACTAAGTTGACAGGGAAGGATGTTCCTTTTGTATGCAGTCGAAGAGTGTGAGGAAGGCTTTGCAAGCCTGAAGGAGATGTTGACTACTGCGCCAGTGTTGGCTTTGCCTGAGCGGGGAGAACCCTATGTGGTTTATACAGATGCATCTAGAGTTGGGTTGGGTTGTGTTCGATGCAGCATGGGAAGGTGATTGCTTATGCTTCGCGGCAGTTGCGGGTGCATGAAGGCAACTATCCTACTCATGATTTGGAGATGGGTGCTGTAGTTTTTGCCCTGAAGATTTGGAGATCTTATCTTTATGGTGCAAAGGTACAGGTGTTCACAGATCATAAGAGCACAGTATATATTCACTCAGCTGAGTTGAATTTGAGACAGAGGCGGTGGATGGAGCTTGTGGCAGATTATGATTTGGAGATAGCCTATCATCCTGGTAAGGCTAACACGGTTGCGAGATGCTCTGAGTCGGAAGAGGGTAGCTTCGGCTCGGGAGCAGGAGATGGAGTCTCGGTAGGGGAGATCGAGTGCTTTGAGCTTATGTGCTGTTTCACGGAACCGTTGGGTTTGGAAGCGTAGATAGAGCAGATCTTCGAGTAGAGTGCGGTTGGCTCGGGAGAAGGATTTGGGGCTAGTGAATGCCTCTAAGGATGTGGGTTCAGTATCGGGTCTCAGATAATGGTACTATCTTGGTGCACGGTCGTGTGTGTGTGCCCAAGGATGAGGAGTTGAGACAGGAGATTCTGAGAGAGGCTCATGCGAGCAAGTTATCCATTCATCCAGGAGCGACCAAGATGTACCGTGACCTCAAGAGGTACTATCATTGGGTCGGGATGAAGAAGGATGTGGCTAGTTGGGTTTCGAGGTGCGATGTATGTCAGCTAGTGAAGGCTGAGCATCGGGTTCTGGCGGGTTACGAAGAGTTTACCCATTCTGAGTGGAAGTGGGATATGATCACTATGGATTTCGTGGTAGGATTGCCGGTGTCACGGACCTTTGATGCTATTTGGGTCATTGTGGACCGGTTGACTAAGTCGGCACATTTTCTGGCCATTAAGAAGACTGATGGAGCAGCGGTCTTGGCTAAGAAGTATGTGAGGGAGATAGTCAGGTTGCATGGGGTGCCAGCAAGCATTGTGTCGATAGGGATTCTAAGTTCACTTCGGTGTTCTGGAAGGCATTTCGGCGAGAGATGGGCACTAAGGTGCATATGAGTACAGCTTATCATCCCGGACTGATGGACAGTCAGAGAGGACGATCCAGACGTTGGAGGATTTGCTGAGGATGTGTGTGTTGGATTGGGGTGGCCATTGGGCAGATCATCTGAACCTGGTAGAGTTTGCTTACAACAACAGCTATCAGGCAAGTATTAAGATGGCTCCTTATGAGGCTTTGTATGGGAGGCCATGTCGTACACCATTATGCTGGACTCGGGTGGGGAGAGGAGCATGTTTGGTGCTAGTTTTGTTCGGGAGACCTCGAGAAGATTCGGGTTCTCAAGCTGAACATGAAGGAGGCTCGGGATAGGCGGAGGAGTTATGCAGATAGGAGGAGGAGAGATCTTGAGTTTCAGGTAGGAGACAGAGTGTACCTCAAGATGGCCATGTTGCGGGGTCCGAACAGGTCATTGTCGGAGACTAAGTTGAGTCCGAGGTATATGGGTCCATTCAGAGTGATTGAGCGGGTTGGACCAGTGGCATATAGATTGGAGTTACCTGAGGTGATGCGTGCATTCCATAAGGTTTTCCATGTGTCTATGTTGCGGAAGTGTCTCCGTGAGGAGAGGAGGTGTTGGCTAAGATTCCGAGGATCTTCAGCCTAACATGACTTTGGAGGCGAGACCAGTGAGGGTTCTCGAGAGGAGGATCAAGGAACTTCGGAAGAAGAAGATTCCTTTGATGAGAGTCCTTTGGGACTGTGATGGTGTTGAGGAGCAGACTTGGGAGCCTGAGGCAAAGATGAAGGCAAGGTTCAAGAAGTGGTATGAGAAGCAAGCGCGACTTGAGCTTGTTTAGCCGGGTCCCATCTGTGCCGTGGCTGGAGCGGGAATGGAGTATTCCAGCCCATCTCTCTTGTTACTCGGTCGCTTGGGGTGGTTGGTTGTGCGACTCAGTAACAAGATGAGGTGGTGTTTGGGGTACAAAGTTTCCGTGAGGCGGGGTTGTGAAGAGAAGTTTTCAAAAGTGGAAAGTTTCCAAAAAAAGGAAGGTGCTAAATATGGAAAGTTTTATGGGAGTTAGAATTTGTCCATTTTAGTGGTGGAGAGCCTTAAAGGGGGCTTGAGTGTGGCCTTAGTGGCGGACTTTTGAGTCAGTGTGCCCGTGTGTGGCGGTCTTTTTAGACATTGTGGGGTCTTTGTGACGGGCTTTTAGCCAAGGTGTCTTTGTGACGGTCCTCTTTAGGACATTTGTGTGGCCTTGGTGGCGGTCCTTTTTAGGACGTTTGTTTGGCCTTTGTGGCGGGCTGTTTAGCCAGAGTGTCTTTGTGACGGTCCCCGGGACAGATGGCCTTTGTGGCGGGCTGTTTAGCGGAGTGTCTTTGTGACGGTCCTTCGGGACAGATGGTCTTTGTGACGGTCCTTCGGGACAGATGGCCTTTGTGGCGGGCTGTTTAGCCAGAGTGCCTTGGTGGCGGTCCTTTTAGGACATTTGTTTGGCCTTGGTGGCGGTCCTCTTTAGGACATTTGTTTGGCCTTGGTGGCGGTCCTCTTTAGGACATTTTGTTTGGCCTTGGTGGCGGTCCTCTTTAGGACATTCTGTTTGGCCTTTGTGGCGGCCCTTGTGGCGTATATGATCCTTGTGTGGTCATGAGGTATTCCAGTGAGGAATATGTGGTTGGTAGGACATTGAGATGTTTTACGCGAGCCACGGGAAGGAAACTGGATAGGGATAGGACTCGGACGTGTTCAGAATCGTTTGCTCGCGACTCTTGGGGACTTAGGTTCTCCTAGTACTGCCATTTTCAGAGACTTTGTGGCTCGGAAGAATGGTTGGTATATCGACTTCGGATGACGATCCGGGCGCGCTGTAGGGTGGCAACCCGAGACGAGTTTGGACTTTTCCTTATATATTATGGCATGCGGGCTTCGGCTGATGAGGAGCCAACATTTGGCATGCAGACTTAGGTCTGATGAGGAGCCAATAAAAACTCAAGGTTTAGGCCTATGAGTAAAGGAAAGTCAAAAAGTCAAGAGCAAATGGCCTGGAGCGTGAGTCTATCGCCTAGAGGTGACCTTCGTAGATCGGTCGGAGGAGTGCGGGCCGTGGAGACGGTTGCACGGGAGTCCTTGACTGATGGTTGTTCGAGATTCGAGGACGAATCTAGATTGGTGGGGAGAATTGTAACACCCGAAACCATTTTAAGGAATTTTGGTGAGGGTGTCGATCGACACCACGGAGGGAGTCGATCGACACCAGTTGTGGCCGGTTTGGTCGGTTCAATTTTAATTGTCCGGTTTGTGTGGTTGGTTTAGGAATCCTAAATCGAGTTTTTAGGGTAGAAACGACCTAGGGTCGTGTTATTTTGGTGTTTTCGCCGTTTTTGAGAAAAACACAAAGAGAGAGTGTTCTTGAGCTTTTGGGAAGAGTTTGAGAGATTCCTTGCTGTTCTTGGGAGATCTAAGGCTGGGAAGGTGTTAGAAGCTTGCTAGGAGTGAGGGAGTTCGTTCTTGTTGGTCAGAATCTTCTGCAAAGAGGTGAGTGCATGACCATGGCTTATCTAAGCTAAGATTTCTAGATTCTATGTGATTTGGTGCTTATGTGGTTGTTTCCTTGAGTTCTCTATGCTATTTCGTTGCTATCTGGGCTGGGTTTGGCTTCTGGGAGTGCAAGGAGCGGATTGGAGAAGATTGGAGGCGAGATTCGGAGTTTCGATCGAGAAATCGCTGCTCGGTATCGGTGTCGGTCGACACCAGTTGGGGTGTCGGTCGACACCAACGCGGAGCGGCTCGGGACTTTGGCGAGTGTCGTTCGATGCCATGTGGAGGCGTCGGTCGACACAAACTAGGGTTTTCGGGAGTGTCGGGCAGGGTGTCGGTCGACACCAGTTTGCGTCGGTCGACACCAGATAGTCGTGACGATCGACACCATCGGTGTCGGTCGACACCCTTGTTCAGTTGCGATGGATGTTGCATGCGTTGTATATTGCCTGGTTTGTTTATTGATTGTTGTTTGTGGCTTGTAGAGATCTTATTGCTTGTGTGTATAGCCCAGTAGATGGGAGGATTGCCTCACTGAGTGTTTATCAAATACTCATGCATCTCAATTTGTGTTTGTGGTGCAGGTAAAGGCAAAGTGTGATCGTGGAATCAAGGCAATGAAGAGGAGGATGTTCTAGGGACTCAATTGGATGTTGTCTGGCTTTTGCTAGGGTGCTAGAGTTGAGTCATTAGAAACATTGCTAGGTTGCTGGTTTCATGTTTCGTGTTGTTTGGTATTGAGATATTGCCTTGCTATAATATTGGTTATTATTGGTTATTGATTATGTCTTTCCGCTGTTGAATGTGTTGTGGTTAGGTGGCTAGTGGGTATGAGACCACTAGCTGTAGTTGTTTTAATATATTATATTTATTATTTATTTATTAAAAAAAAAAAAAAGGTTGGTCGTTTCAGCAACAAATAGTTGCTATCAGATGGATTAATCGGTCGTATTATTTATTTTTTCCTTTTAACCGAAATTGAGATGTCAAACAGGAAATCACTTGAATTCGATCAAACTAAACTGAATCGGGGAGCAGTAAGTTGCACAAGTAGATGTGGATCAATCAAAAACCAAATAATATTCTTGATTCTCATTCTCGAGCCATCATCTTCATCTTTATCTTCCTCTTGGGGGATTAGAAAAGGTATGAGTTCGAATTCACTGATTATGGAAGTTGTTGTTCATAATGGTGTGGGGTACTCGATTTGTGCATTTAACTACTGACTTCAGCATGAATTTGAAGTTTGAGTGTTCAGCCATGTAAATAATCAGCCATGCTCTGATATGAGTAAGAGAAATCAAAATTTGGTTGATTATATGTTATGCGCTTTAATTGTTGATTACAATATCATATTTTGTTGTTGGGTCTTAGTTTCCTTCTTGATTTTTGTAGGCGTCTTAGTTTCCTCATTGGTTTTTTCTAGTTCGAAATCACTGATTTTCAATATGATATTACATGGTGAAGTAGTTGTTCAAAATGATTTGGGGTACTCGATTTGTGCGTTTAATTATTGGATTAGGCATGAATTTGAGGATTAAGTTTTCACCCATGTATATAATCGACCATGCTCTGCTATAAAGGAAATCGAATTTGTATCAATTTGATTGATTCTTATGTTATGCGCTTTAATGGGTTGATTCTACTGGTACAACAATATCATTTGTTTTGTTGAGTCTTAGTTTCTTCATTACTTTTTGTAGTCATGTTAGGATTCTACTACTAACAGGTTTGTTAAGTTGTTCTGGTTTCTTATTAATCATAGAAGGCTTGTTTATTTATGCCCAGATCAAACAACATGAGCAGCCAAGACAATGACGTAGTTACATTCACTGATATACCTGTAACATCCGCGAACCAAAACTGGGAGTTTTGGGAGTGGGTGTCGATTGACACCAAGAGGAGTGTTGATCGACACCATCAATTTTGGTTTGACTGGATTGTTTTTATTCGTTGTTTTGGTTCGGTTTGATTCAATTGAAGCTCCTAACCAAGGTTTATAAGGTAAAACTCGACCTAGGTCGTGGAAAGAGGTTGCTTTGGCCGTTATAGAGAGAAAAGAGAGAATAGAGAGTGTTCTTGAGGGGATTTGGAGATTCTAAACTGTTTTGGTGAGATCTGTTCATGTGGAGTGGAGATCTGGTGCTAGGAACGAAGGGGAAGCCTTCTAAGGTGTTAAATTCGTCGTTGTTGGGTCAGAACTTCCTGCAAAGAGGTGAGTACATGACCATGACTGATCTAAACCTGAGATCTCTTATGTTTTGCTTGTTCTATGCTGTTTTTGGTGTTGTTGTTGCTTGTGGTGGTTGTGTTATGTTCTCATAGGTTCCTAAAGCTTTTGGGTGAGTTTGGGACATATTGGAGATGATTGGAAACAGAGATTCGATGATCGGCGTCGAGCAGAACGTGTCTGCGGGGTGGAGCCCATATATTGATAAAACTATATCTTAAATTATTATTCATAGTAGGTCATTTAGCTCCGATTTTATTTTCAATTTTACAATATGGAGAAAAAAGTATTGATCCTCTTAATTTTGGGTTTTAGGCAAATGTCCATGGTGTCGAGTAACAGATATGGTTGGGTGAACATCTAAGAAAGTAAGTAGATTTTCTTTGGTATGCTTTATAATAATTTGAGATTTTTTTTTTTTTTTTTTTTTAATTTGGCATAGTTTTCAGATTTCTTACAGTTTTGATGGTTTATTTGAAGATTTGTGATTCACCTATGAAGATTTGTATTTCGTCTTTTTTGAATCAAGTTTTAGATTAGCAATTCGGACAAATTTGGCATGGTTTTTGAAGCTTTGTAAGTTTTGTCTATTCCAATTCTAATTGTATTTTTTCATGGGATTAATTCAATTTGGTTTGAGATTTGGCCTATTTGACATCAAGTCTTAGATTAACGTTTTGAGATTTGTAAGTTAGCGTTATGGTTTGATCCAAAATTTCATCGGTTTTAAAATTAAAGTTGGTTGAGGATTTGGCTTATTTGACAATGAACTCTTAGTTTAGCGTTTTTATAATTTGACATAGTTTTTTTATACGATTTTCTTAAAGATTAGTAATATTCTATGGATTTTATTCAATATGGTTGAGAATGTAGCTTATTTGACCATCAAATATTATATTAACATTTCTGTGCCGATCTATAAATACATTTTTGGAAACATTTATAAAATAAATCCTGAAGTTGACACTTATTTACTGGCATGCTATTGGCATAAAATAATTAATTTAATAAACAAATTAAATCTATTTATATTTGATTTTTTTTTTATAGAAACTAAGGTTTTTAAAATGTATCAAACATAATTGTAAATATATACATATTTTATTTCCTTATTTTATAAGGTGGTGAATGAAAGAGGTATTGTTCTTTAAAAATTTGAAAAACTAATTAGATAAAAGTGAATTTTAGCCTCACATACTATATTTTATTGTCACGGATTTTGTATGATGAATGTTTGCGGATTAAAAATCTTTGAACATATTGTGTGATCCGCCTAGCATGGCGGGTTTGGACTATAGAACCAACACTAAAACTATTAGTTTATTTCATATACTATAGATCTGTAGTCATAGTTTGGAAAATTAACTTATAAATTATTTAGTATATGAACTACAAAATATTACACATACTACAGCACATTCTTAATATTCCAAAAAAAAAAATTGTATACACATAAAAATATGCACTAACATACCATATAAGCATATACCTCTGTTTAATTATAGAAAAAGACTAAGTGTTTTAAAATTATATTCTATCTAATAACAAATTCAATGTAATTAGGTTATAAACGGTATTAAACGTCAGAAGAAGAAAAAACATTCTGAATAAAATTATAAATTAATTAGATAAAATTTAATTAATTGGGAATTTAAAAACTAAATAAATTAAAAATTATTATTTAAAATATATTAATTTATAATTTAGTTCCGCGGTGTACGCGGGTGAAAACCTAGTTTGACATAGATTTTTATTCGATTATCTTGAAAATGTAGGTCAGTAGGTGGCTTATGGTTTGATCCAATATTCTATGAGTTTTATACCATTTAGTTATCAGTTTGGCATATTTAACATTTAAGTTTTAGATTAGTTTTTTTTGTGGAGATTTGGTATGCTTTTTTATTCGATTATCTTGAATATTTGTAAGTTGGCTTATTCCAACTTTGATTGTATATTTCATGAGGTTGATTTAATTTGGTGGAAAATTTGGTTTATTTGACGTTTAAGTCTTTAGATTATCGTTTTTTGTGAGAGAGTCTGGTCAGTGGTCACATTTTCTTATGAGAAATAAGCGAACCAAAAATCAATTTCAATTGTTTCGGTTTAATCCGGTTAAGTAAGTCAAAATAATCTATACTAGTATTTTTGCAGTAATTTTTGCTCAAAAATACTTTTTGAAAAGTTTTTACATTTAATGCATAGATTTTAATATTAGTTACCAAAATTTCAAAATTAATTATAGGTAAGATTAAAAAAAATAAGGAAATCTTTCTATGTCATTTAAACATAAATATATGATTCCCTTTCATTTTTATTTGAATTTATATTTAAATTATCTTGAATTATTCTATAATAAATATAGTTAATAAAAGTTATGATTTTTTCCTGCATATGATGTAATACAAAAATTTTAAAAATGGACATATATTACTCAACAGATGAATAAAAAAATACGGTACAATATCCCACATCGTAAAAAAAAATTGGACAATAGTTTGGAGTCATACTATAAAAGAGACCAAAATGATTCTGAATACAAATGAGTAGAAACCTTGATTTATCAGACATTCAAACTTTAAAAACTTGTATTTGGTTTATTCAGGTTCTTTATTTTTAAGATTTTTAAAAGGTTAAATATGAAAAATATTTAAAACTTTAAAAAAATTAAATATGATAATTACTATACCGTAGATACATAACAAATATTAAAAATTAAGATGATAAAGTGTGAGTTAAAATATCTCGGGACGGGTTTATATAGCGAGACGGGTTTTATCGATATTTATATTAATTAAAAAATATCATTAATTTGGTGTTACATGGGTAAAACATCATTTCATTATTTTACTAACACTATCGGTATCTGATAATAGACATATCTAATTAAATTGATTAAACAAATATTATGTAAAAAATAAATTATATTGCGGTATTATATGGTTTATTTAACAATTATTATATAATTATAACATATTTAATCACCAAAATACAATTTATAATTTAAATATTTTAGTTATAAATAATTGTGCCCCACAGTGTACAGCAGGTCCTAATCTAGTTCCAAGAGTAAAAGAACGCAGTAAAAAATCTACTTCTCCTCGTCTCCTTCGTTGCTCTTCTCCTCCGGCTATAAGATTTTCTGATTCGAGAACAATCTCTCTTCGTGTCTTACCTTCCTGTGGTTTTTTTTTTTATCTAATCATGAGTTGGTATTCAACTCTGGTCTCTTATATGAACTTCAGATAGTGGTCCGCTATTTTGTCTTCTTTGTTTTATCTCATCATATCACCCTGATTCAAACTTCTTCATCGTTCTTCAAATTTGCCATATCATCACCAATTTCAACCTTTAATCTGGAAGCTTTATTTGTTTTTACACTGATCCCTAAATTTTTGGTTTATGTTCAGAATCATTCTTACCAATATATCTCATATGGATAAAAAGTTTATTTATATTATGTACATATAGATCTTATGCATATGGAACTTCAGATTGCAGCAATTGTCTCAATTTTTAGACGTTTATGTTTGTTATGATATTGTTATTGTTACTGGAATATCACCTTATGCTAAGTTTATCTGATTGTGTTTTTCATTCTCTAGCAGTTAATTTGTTACATTTTGAGTTTCTTTGGTTGGTATTGTTGCATATGATCACGGCAGATTCAGATGCAGAAATAAGCTTTATAGAAAAAGTTTATTTTAAGCACTTGTTGGCTAATTGTAAGACCTATATGCAAGTTGTTTCCTACAAACATATGATGTGCTCCTTGTGTTGATGTATATTTGCAGGAAAGCAACTGATGCAGAAAATTGCTGAGTTTGGTACCGAGACATCTAGAGAGAGTGAAGAAGCAGGAACACTGTTTAATATCAAATATCCAAACAGTACATTTCAGGTCTTTGTCTATAACCAAAAAAACTACTTCTGATCGTTGATCAGTTGATCGTTAGAAGCCTTTATGTCAGTCCGATCCAACATCGACCCCTTTGTGCTTGAAGAAGTCTTTAGCCTCTGTGATATCCTGCAGTCAATCAAGTAGGCAAAAAACATTAAATTAGCAAAATATCAAACGATGCCAACAATAAATAAACACTGGACTCTTGATTCTAAACTCGAATTGAGCAGAACAGTATCAAATTTTGGCAAACAACTCCCCTCAAAAGTAACTTCTGCAACAAAACTGCTTCTTGGGGGCATGTAGGGAACTGCATTAGCCCGACTCCAACCATTAATAGACCATAACATCCGAGGGAAACAACAAAGTAGATCGGTAGCTGTACGGCAACATTACCAAATCAAACACAATCCTAATTTCAAAATAACAAGAAATAAAAAAGAAGGAAAAAATTGTATGTTACTCACCAACCAAGTGTGGCTTCGAGGAATAATTGCAGCCTGCAAAAGACCAATCCAGAAGGCAGAGATTGCCACCAAGAGGCTCAAGATCTTTACTATATGCTTCATTTGTCCTTAAAGTAAAAGATTATGTAAAAGAGTTTTAGGTATAGCAGCAAAAAGAAATACAGATATGATCACAACATTCTCCTAGAAGAAATTACTCAGCGAGCATACTAAAAAGAAGTAAAAAATCAGTGAAGTATTCAAAATTCTGTGTTATCATGATCAACACATAAATCCTCAAGAGCAATCTATTACAACACAAACTCAAACCACATGTAAATAATATATCAAACCATCATTACTAAATGGAAAATACTTAGGTTCACCCGTACGGGTGAACCTCTTTGTTCACCTCCTCTTCTCTCAGCCAATCAGAATCTTCCATCTAATATTTCATTTAAAAAATATATCAAAATTAAATTAAAAAACAAAACAAATTAAGGAAACAAATTCTGTATACTTTTAATTAAGAAAAGTTAAATATTGGCTTTGTTTAGATTTTTAAAATTAGAACAAAATTATATGTCGGTTTGGGTTTACAAATGAAATGGTTAGGTTTAGATTTTACAATTAAAACGAAATTATATGTCGGTTTGAGTTTACAAATGAGGTGGTTAGGGTTTAGATTTTACAATTAGAACGAAATTATGTGTCAGTTTGGGTTCATAAATGAGATGGTTAAGGTTTAGATTTTATAAGTAAAACGAAATTATATGTCGGTTTGGGTTCACAAATAAGATGTTAGGGTTCAGATTTTATAAGTAGAATAAAATTATATGTCGATTTGGGTTCACAAATGAGATGTTTAGGGTTTAGTTTTTACAAGTAGAACGAAAATATATGTCGGTTTGAGCTTATTACAAAGCGGTTTAAGTTTTTAATTTTATAATAATGTATACATATATTATATGTCGGTTTGGATTTATTACAGAATGATTGAAATTTTTAATTTTATAATAATTTATACAGATTTTGTTTCCTTATTTTATAAGGGGGTGAATGAAGGGGTTCACCGGTGAACCCAAATATTGTTCTTACTAAATCCAGCCGTCAAGTTGTTTACAAATTACAATAGGCTTTCGATATGTTGGTGACCTCTTGCTGGGCTTTATTTCTGCAAACTTACGGTGAGCTTTAAGGCCTTGTAAAAAACTTTTGGTTTGTTTTAAATTTAATATTGGAACCTTTAATAATATATCATACTCTAGGGAAAAAAAAAGAACTATTATTATTTGGTTGTCGGAAGCCATGGCTTCTCTTCTCAATCTCAGGCCAACTCCTCCAGTACTCTCTTCTAAGCCACCTCATAAGCTCACTCACTCTCATCTTCACACCTATATCTGTTTCCCGTTCAAAATCTCAAATACACATAATCAATTTCTCAATCTATGTCGTTCGTCATCAACACCACCACCTTCACAGCAAAAGGCCTCACAGAGGAAGAGAACAAGGTACAGGAAACAGTACCCAGGAGAAAACATTGGGATAACTGAGGAAATGAGATTCGTATCCATGAGGTTACGCAATGCTAGTGGAAAAAAATTGCATCTTTCTGGTGATAATACTGAAAACGAAGAAGAACATGAAGAAGAAGAAGACGACGATGATGATGAAGTAAAGGGAGAGACTTGGAGGCCAAGCCAAGAGGGATTTCTTAAGTACTTAGTTGATAGCAAGCTTGTCTTCGATACTATTGAACGAATTGTCGACGAATCTGAGAATGTTTCTTGTAAGAAAAACTCTCTCTCTTTTGGCCTTGATTTTTATTTTTAGTTTTCTTTACCTAATTTCAATTTTAAGAGTTGATTACTGAGGCTTTGTGAGTAGGTAATGATTTGGGTTTATGGGTTTTGGCAAATGCTTACTTCAGAACAGGATTATGGTTTCACTTTCAAGAGTGGAAAATTGCAATCCCCAACAGGCTTAGGCATGGTATATGAATATGATTATATGTGGACAGTTATGTCTAGTTACGGTAATGATTTGGGCTTGTGGTTTATGATTTGTTAATGATTTGCGTTTAGGAGCTGTATCTTTTTTTTTTTGGGGGCTAGATATTGACCTAATTTCAGTTTCAAGAGTTGAAACTTGCAATTGTCTGAGGCTTGGTAGATTATGTGGAAAGTTTTTTATTTTATTTGATAATGAGATTTGGGTTTATGTGTTTGGGAAAACGTGCAGATGCTTACTTCAGGAGAACAGGATTAGAGAGATGTGAAAGTCTTGAGAAGGATCTACAATGGTTTAGAGGACAAGATTTGGTTATTCCAGAACCAAGTAACATAGGAGTTTCTTATGCAAAGTATTTAAAAGAACTAGCAGGAGAAAGTGCACCTTTGTTTCTTTCTCATTTCTACAGTATCTACTTTTCACACATTGCTGGTGGTCAAGTTATTGTAAACAAGGTTAGTTTCTTTGATAAGTCTTCATGGAGTAACAGAAAAGAGTTTTTTTAACTGGATAAGATCATATCTAGCATATTTTATAATACCAGCTAGTTTGATAGAGCTAAAGATTATAGATATAAGTTGGATATACTACTAGAGAGTTGGGGTTAAGGGGATTTTTGCAGGGTATGAGAGAGTTGCAATAAGCATGAGAATGACAATGGTGGAATCTGAGAAGATTTCTTCTCTTCTCATTGGGACTAACATATAATCACACAAGTATATCAAATAGTCTATGGTAAAGACACCTTGAAATCCTAAATCCATTTGTTTGTTGAAGCTTGCCCCAAAAGAACTTGTTAACCGACTAATTAGTTAGGGGCAAACAGTCAGTCAGGCTAACGTGGTCTTAAGCGATAGCTGAACAATGCTTTTATCTTTATTTTCATTTTTCAAGATGTATCATAACTGTACGTTCCATCTATTTTGTTGGTTCTGTTGCATAAACAAATGGAAACATGTTCTGGTTCTTACTTTTGTCAATATCGCATGATTTAGATCTGTCATAATTGCCTGGTCACCCTTCTCTATATGCGCAGCTTTCAAATGTAACTGATCAATTAATTCATTTAAGGTATCTGAGAAGCTTCTGGAAGGAAAGAAGATGGAGTTCAATAGGTGGGAAGGGGATGCACAAGACTTACTTAAAGGCGTCCGTGAGAAACTTAACGTGCTTGGGGAGGTGAGACTGTCAACTAAAGTTTTAATTCTTCATTCTTTCAATTGCTAAAACCGAGGTTCTGTCAATGCTTTTTGATCTTATATCTGACGTGATGCGTTTGGGAAATGAAGCACTGGACTCGGGACGAGAAAAACAAATGCTTGAAGGAAACAGCAAAGGCATTTAAGTATATGGGGCAGATAATTCGCTTGATGATCTTGTGAAATTCTTGGTTTTTAAGTTACCAGACCTGTGTTCACGATGGTAAGTCTAGAATCATTTCAAAAACTTTCATTTGTCAGATTGTCTAATACACCGAAAATCAAATCTCCCCTGGAGATTGCATTGCTCCACTTGGCTTACCGCAGGCATTCTCCCTAATTCAGGACAGTGCTGGAATTGAAGCTGATGAACACCAGCCTTGGGTTCTTTGTTGGTCTAAGTCAGCAGTAAAGAAAAATTACCAAATTTCTGTACGTAAAAATGTAGCCTAAGGTTGTGTCCTTCGTCTGGTAATTCTTGATGAAATATTATTGTTCTTTACGATAAACAAACAAAATTTGGTTTGTCTTCCTTCACAAACTAAACATAAAATCTATAATGAAATAGAGACATAGCTCTTCAAATGTGGGACTTCAATGAAGAGTTAATAAGATAAGGTCCAAGAAATTTACACAAACAGAAATGAAAAAAAAAAAAAAAAATGTATAATACATTTAAATAAGTCATCGTTAATAAGATGAGATGGGGATTGGATATCTGATCAATAGGGGTTCCTATGAGGAGTCTGAGGAGCAGAACGAGTAGGATTTAAAAGAGGTTGAAGTGCCTTCACCACGATGTTCATGTTTGGTCTGAAATTTGCTTCATATTGCACACAGGATGCAGCCACGGCGGCAAGCTGATCATTATGTCGCACCAAATGTCAAATAAAATCAGACTCATGAAATGTTTCAATCGCCATGCATGTAGATGAATGTGGACAGCAATTATCACTTGGTTTCTTTGGCGTTTTGCAAGAAAAGGTAACATCAGAACTGTGGTTTCAGTAGTTTGGTTCTAATGTCAGCACTTAGATATACTAACTAGTCTTCATAGTTGAAACTTTTATGTTCTTAGAAAACAATGAGAGGAAAGCAATTTTGAGATTAATACCCTGGAAACAGCTTTGGGAGGATAGTCTCCGAGTAGTCTTGCATCAACGCATTGCTTCAGTCTGTCTTCACTTAGTTTAGGGGTTGCCTGCGACAACACACAATATCTTTAACAATAATTCATTTCTAGGGAACATTTAGAGTCGCAGTAATCTATATATATACACACACACACAAAAAAAAAAAAAAAAAAAAAAACAACAGAATTGTGGAAAAATCAATTCCACAAGTAAAGTCAATACTATATCAGAAAATGTAAATTCAAGTTACTCTACTCCACAAGTAAATTCACGTAGCAGCAACCACTCAGTCAGGTTACATACACTTTCTTTAGAATTGTTCTCTTAGATGTTTGTGTATTACATTACATGTCAGTTGTCGAACAGAAACAGACTATTAACTACTACTGGTTTTAATAATGTGTAATCAGGGATCACAATTCGATAATTCTGTACTTTTATAATGGATATGCAAATACGAACTAGGCTACCTTTGTGGGTTTGGATAAAGAGACATGTATGCTTGTATCAATTATTAAGACAAAACATGGTTAGTATCGATATGTATTAGAGCTTAACGGGTAAGGGAAATGGATATGATCATGATTAGAAAGTCGCGTTTGGAGATAAGCTGTGTGTTCACTAATTGGTTTTATTTATGTTCCTTCCTCCAGGTGACACAGCCAAGGAAGTGTCTAAAGTGTCTACCCCCAAGATCATGATATGAGAGGGTTGATAAAGTGAAGATTCCTTTTCATAAATTGCATTTGTATAACTAGTTTGGCATCAGAGTGTTTGTTGTTGTGATCCTTGTTGAATCTCGTAAGTAAACAGTGCCAGTCAAATAAGGTGAGATCGATCCTCTTTTGGATTTATTTTCAAGGCATTCATTATGGATCCGTTGGAGCCTATAACTTGATTAGGTCTTTGTTTAGTTGAATTAAATCGAAACAAAAAGTCTTGTTACATGAAATGAACATTTTTGATACCATGGTGATCAAAACTTGATCATTACGATTCTTTCATATATTATTATTACAAATGGTGAATAAAATACATGATTATGCATTTATATATATATATATGGATAAGTATTATAATCTTATTTAGAATAAACGGAACAGAACATAGGGAATATCAGTTTCATTTTCATAATTTGGAACCTGAGGATGATGAATGGTCGAATTTACAAGCTTGACCGGATTTGCAAAGGCCGAAGCGACTGAAATCTGGGCAAACGGTTTGATTAGGTCTTAACGGTAAGCCTTTGTTATTGAGGGTCAGTCCAGACTCTATTGGGGTTGTATTCATGGGGTGATGGTATTTGCATTCTTTCAGATCACAGTTTCCTGTTAAAAGATAGTTGCTGCATTCAGGTATGCCTGGACGTGTTGGCATTTTTTTGTCAGACATATTTTCTCTTTACTTATTAGACTTGGTATTGTTTGCATATATACTTGATTATGTTCTAGTGTATATATATATATATATATACATTAGAAGAAGATATCTAGCATTAAATACTCAAATGACATGTTTTGAAGAAATACATTATCATTAACATTTATTGTATATAGTTATAATTGTAATAGTTTTTTTTAGTGATTAGATTTACCAATAGATATATGCATTCAATTATATAATACTTTTTTTAACTAAATGTGACATAAGTCATTATATTGCATGAGTTATAAAGCTTTTTATAAATTAGATACAGAAGTTATTATGCATACAAAAGTCAATTCTGTATAATAATTACAATCTCTAAAAAATAATTGTTATCTTTTTATGATAATTTTCATTAATTATAATTTTCTGTTTTAATTGTTAAAATATATTAAACAAATTGTTACAACTGTTTAATTAACCATTTTAATTAATTTTTGGTATATATATATACCGTTACAACTTTTACCTAATTTGATAAATCATTGCAAACTTTAGGTTTGTTTGGTAAATTTATGAAAAGCTACCAAAATATATTTTAGTAATTACCTTTCTTTATGATAGCTTTTCATATAAAAAAAAATCAATATTTAGTTACTAATATATATTTAATGAATCATTGTATCCAACACTGCAACATTTGATTTACAGTACATGAAATGATGGTTTTAATAGCAGTATTTAATAGCGGATTTTTTTGGTTTTGCTATAGTTGAATATCTTAAAAAGTAACATAGCGTTTCCATAATTTGAAACACTAAAGTAGGAAGTGCGGGAATACATTTTGATCTGGTGGTTAGATTTTGGTTATATGATTGCATAGTCTAAAGTGAAAACACTATTGTAGGGGAAACCAAGAAAAATGAAAATTGCATTGCCACCAAAATTTTTATTAAATAAATAAAAACAGAGAAAAAAGAAGTAAAGAATGAAACTCTTGAAATAACTAGAACCGTGAATACTGCTACAAGAACACCAGGAAAACAGTAAACTGAGCTTTATTAAGACTTTCTCAAACAACTATATTACAAGCTTGTTTGATCAGTTTTATGCAACACCGCAACAGCTGGTTTGCCACTGAACCAATCCTAATCTACCCAATCTTACTTGCACAGCAACAGCTATGCTCACTCTTTATTCACTCACCAATGAAACTCTCAAGAAATATTGTTCTTCTACTTAGATCTAAACACACACACTTTTTCTCTCTCTAAAAGTGGTAATTGCACAAAGATGTGAAATGCTTCTCTTTTATAGACAGCAACAATCTTCACCATACTCTTCTTTATCCAGCAAATTATCCTATGCACCATGTCCTTCAAGAACCTCTCTTTGTCCTGTGTCATAGGGGAACCCTCATCATTATGTTGACTTCAACACTCCACTTGCTTGTAGCTTCCAACGGACACCTTTTAGGCTGACACCTTTTTCGCCCATGCTCAACATCTCAACGCTCGATGCACCGCACTGTCTTCAAGGTGTTGTGCTGGCAAAGACAACTGACATTTCCCGCTTTTATCAAGTCCTTCAGGTACATTCTGCGATAGCTTGTAACTCATACAGATCCTCTGTTTCTTCAATCTCCCCTTTTTATCTGAGTGTGTGCCTCAAGCTTCCTGTAACAAGTTAGTGTGCAGACAAAGGAAACACTAAACCAAGAAGCATTAAGATAATGGAAATACTTGAGCAACAAAAGGTTCAAAGGTTCAGTATAGCCAGAGTAGAACTAAAAGAGAAAAGTTGCAATTGTAGATGCAGTACATAGCCGTTAGAGAGTTTCAGACTAAAAACAATTATTAAGTCAAACTCCTACTTATATTACTCCCCCTACATACGAGCATACACTAACTTCTCAGCCACTCTCGGTTTCATCACAGTCTTCCTCATCTTGTAGATCACTCTCACCCTCAGAATATGCGATATCAAGGTAATCTCCCCCTGCTTGAGTGCACAAACTCATATAAAAACTAAGGATAAATCAGCAAGGAGAGTAGATGAGAAGAGAGACTTACCTGCAAGACGCGCCATCATGAGTTTGGTGAAGTCATGCAGGTGAAGAACGTCCGACAGAAGTGTGAGTGGGGCCTGAGAGGACAGAAGCTCCTTCGGTTCAATCTTGAACTTAGCCGGTGCAGCAGAGGTAACATCACCAGGGAGAGCAGGAACAATTCGTTGGAAACGCAGAAGCTGATCGATGAGATTGGGAAGGATGAGACGAACATTGGAAGAGGCATTCGCAACGACAGAGCTACAGGTTCATCAAAGATTAACTTCCCAAAGTTAAACTTATGACCTTTGAGAATCATGAACAGAAGTGTAGACCGCTCAGCAGACATAGAGCTTGGGTTCTTGGTTGGTATCCAGTTCTGGCAGCAAATCTTCTGAAGCATGGCCACAGTATCTCCCATCTCCTTTTTGCTGCGAAGATCCCAAGAACGAATTCGACCATCAGTGAGGAGAGTGACAATGTCATCAAGGCTATCAGGAACTTGGATCTGAGTCGCATTCAGAGGATAGGAATCATTGGGAAGCTGATACATGGCATTGATGATAGACGGAGAGAATTCATACATGGATCCACGAACAAAGACCTTGAGGGTGTCAATCCCTTCTTTTCAGCTTCAGCTAGATTCGCATAGAACTCCTTCACAATATTACCAACGAACGAGTCAACTTCAGTAACCGTGGGCAGGAGACCAAAATCAGACAGTATTTTGTAAGCATCACCACCGTGGGGAGCATCCGGAGCGAGAAACCCCATTTCATTGAATAAGCGATCCGAGATTGTCTGAAAGCGACATGGAGACTTCAGAGATGAACTGAGATGAGTAGGAGTCGGAGGATGGGAGTTTCAATTCAGGGTAGTTGCGATCACGAATGGCAGTGAGGCGACGGTTGGCAACATAACGAGAGAGAAACGTCGGTGGAGGAACTTCAGGAACGTCCTCCGAGTAAAATCAGACTTAGGTTGAGTCGAAACGTCGGTGACATCTTCAAGATCATCACGAAGAGATGAGCGAGTGGAACCACGACGAGGCAAACGACGAGTGGGAGCTGACGGAGGTTTAGTCTTCACCTTGGAACCGGAGGCACGAGAGCACGAGCGTTTGGACGGAGGAAGAGCAGGAGGTTGACGCTTGGTCTTCTTAGAACGAGAGACTCCAGGTTCGGTTTTGGAACGACCGGATCTGCTGAACGAGGAACAGGAGCAGCGGAAGAATTGTCAGCAGCCGGAGTGAGATCTTCAGCACCGAGATCCGTGGAAGAATTGTTGTGGTCCATAGTCAATTAAAGGCAAGATCTGGGTGTGAAGAAAGTTTTAAGACCAAACGTGAGATGTGGATTGCAAAGAGACAAAAGCGGCACAAGGAGAAATGAACCAGGGTTAGGGCATTCTCCAATATATATGGTGACCTGCGACACTTAACACACATGTGAGATTTATTCATGGGCCTAAAAAAATTTCAAGACAAACCGACAGTGCGGCCCAGACAGCACACCGAAACCCAACAAAGAACAAGTGCTTATACACAAACTTTAATGAGAAAGAACTACACTTACTTCTATCAGTGTTTAACATGAAGAATTGTGATAACAAGGAATGTGAAAGCTCATCAAAGTATCCTCAGACAAAACAAGTTTTTTTTTTTTTTTTTGATTATATATAAGCATAGATATGATAAACTTCTGAAAAGAGAAGAAAAATACCACATATATACAAGAGGATGAGGATTCCACGTCTGAGTACTATGTCTGAGGTCAGAGAGACAGATTCCCAAGTAGAGGATCACACAGCTGTTTTCGAAAGTAGTGGAGGAAAATAGCAGCTGTTTAGCTCAAGGAGATGTCAATAACATACTCAATGATCTTAACAGACTAGGCTACACTCATCATACTCAACCAGAACTACTCCTCATGATGTGAAGCCAAATTCAAGGCGAGGGGGTTGATGGAAAAGTGTAATAAAGAATAGACTTAGATACTGATACACATGATTTTTTTTTTTTTTTTTTTTTTAAGATTTCAAACAAGAAAGAAAAACATCAACCCCTTTCCTGCCGACTCATACTTTTTGAGTTTTTTTTTTTTTTTTTTTTTTTTTTATTATTACTTCACCATCCTTTTTGGAGATGTTGTAGGGAGCATGATGAGCAGCTGTTTTTCTGAAAAGACTTGCCAAAACAGAGGTTTTAATTATACATAGGTAAAAAAACAAGCAGCTGTGCAAACCTGTACAGGGAACCTACAGAATGAGTCTCAGTCATAGAAACACATTAGTAATCACACAACCCAATTGAAGTTTGAAGATGTGAAAAGGTGTTTAAATCCAAAGGCTTGGTAAAAATATCAGCAAGTTGTTTATGAGGACACATGAGAGATCTCAATTACCTTGTTCTCAACAAGTTCACGGATAAAGTGATGCCTAATATCTATGTGCTTAGTGCGAGAGTGTTGAACAGGGTTCTTTGAAATATTGATAGCACTTTCATTATCACAATAGACTAAGAGAGTTGAAGATACAATACCATAGTCAGATAGCATTTGTTTCATCCACATAAGCTGGGTGCAGCAGCTCCCCATGGCAATATATTCAGCCTCTGCAGTAGACATAGTCACACAACTTTGCTTCTTGCTATGCCAGGCGATGAGGTTGTTACCAAGAAAGAAACATCCTCCAGATGTACTTCGCCGATCATCAAGATTTCCTGCCCAATCGGAGTCACAGAAACCTGCAAGATTTGAATTTGTTTGCTTAGAATAGTACAAACCTCGATCAGTTGTTCCCTTGACATATTTGATGATCCTTTTGACAGCATTCAGATGAGATATCCGTGGATCAGCTTGATATCGAGCACATACACCCACACTGAAGCACAAATCTGGTCGAGTGGCAGTGAGGTAAAGGAGACTGCCAATCATAGCTCTGTAGAGTTTTTCATCAACCTTTTGACCAGTCGAGTCCTTCGAAAGTTTTGTTGTCGAGCTCATAGGGGTTCTGGCTGACTTGCTCGTTTGCATTCCAAATCTCTGAATTAAGCTCTTTGCATATGTTGATTGAGAGATGTGAATTCCACTAGCACTTTGATTGATTTGTAATCCCAGAAAGTAGTTCATCTCGCCAACCATGCTCATCTCAAATTCCTTAGTCATTTCTGTGACAAAGGTCTTCACAAGTTTTGGGTTAGTGCTTCCAAACACAATATCATCCACATAGATCTGAACAATGAGGATGTTTGAACCTTCTTCATAGATGAACAGAGTCTTGTCTACACTGCCTCTTTTAAACCCATTCTCAAGAAGGAACAGAGTGAGACGTTCATACCATGCTCGTGGTGCTTGCTTCAATCCATATAGAGCCTTCTTGAGTTTGTACACATGATTCGGAAATTGTGGATCTTCGAAACCCTTTGGCTGAGTGACATAAACTTCTTCTTGAATGATTCCATTTAGAAAAGCACTTTTCACATCCATTTGAAACATCTTGATGTTCAGAAGACATGCCATCCCCAGTAAACGTATGGATTCAAGACGTGCTACAGGAGCGAAGGTTTCATCAAAGTCAACTCCTTCAACTTGAGAGTAACCTTGAGCAACCAACCTTGCTCGATTTCGTGTAACATTTCCATCCTCATCAATCTTGTTCTTGAAAATCCACTTAGTACCAACAACATTTACTTTTAGAGGTCTTGGAACAAGTTCCCACACATCATGCCTAACAAACTGATTGATCTCTTCATGACACGCAGCAAACCAAAACTCATCTTCTAAGGCTGCAAAGATGTCAGATGGTTCCAGTGTTGAGACAAAACAAGAATGTTGTAGCATTTCTCTGAAGTTGATATGAACTCCTCTTGTTTTTCTTTGACCTTCTAGGTTGCCAATCACATCTGATTCTGAGTGATTCTTAGGAACTTGCAAAGGTGTTAACCTTGTATCCACAGCTGGTTCTTGAGTAACCTTTGTTTCTTCTTCTTGATCCTTCTCGAACTTCTCTAGATCAAGGATTGGCAGATCTTCATCATCCGGAGCTATAGGGAATTCTTTAGTAGGTGATCTATCATCAAATACACATTAACAGATTCTTCCACTCTCTTGAGACGTTTGTTGTAAACCCTGTAAGCCATACTGTTTTGTAGCATATCCCAAAAATACCTTCATCACTCCTTGAGTCAAACTTACCTAGGTGATCTTTATCATTCAAGATGTAGCAGATACACAAAACGTGTGGAAGTAGCACAAATTCGGAGTTTTCCCTTTCCAAATTTCATAAGGAGTGGTGTTGGTGTTCGGTCTCACATAGACACGATTTATGATGTAACAAGCAGTGTTTATTGCTTCAGCCCAAAACCTTGGTGACACATTGTTGCCGTGAATCATGGCTCTTGCCATTTCTTGGAGAGTTCTGTTCTTTCTTTCAACAATCCCATTTTGTTGTGGAGTCCTTGGTGCAGAGTATTGATGTCGTATCCCTTGGGAGTTGCAGAATTTCTCAAATTCTTCATTCTGGAACTCACCACCGTGGTCACTTCTGATTTGAACTATAGGTCCCTTTTCAGTCTGAGTTGTAGAGCCAGTATCTTGAAGCTCTCAACAGCTTCTGATTTATCTCTTAAGAATTTGACCCAAGTGAATCTAGAAAATCATCAACAAGTACAAAGGTGTACCTTTTTCCATTCAAACTCTCAGTTTGTACTGGCATAAGATCCATGTGTATCAATCCAGAATCCTTTTTGACCCAATATCAGCAACTTTCTTGTGTTGCACCTTGATTTGCTTTCCTTTGCTGCAAGCATCGCAGACTGCATCAGATTTCCCATCGAGCTTTGGTATACCTCTGACAACGTTAGCCTTTACTATCTTAACTAAACTCTGAGTGTTGACGTGACCAAGCCGTCGATGCCATAGATCAAGTTTAGAGACTGTAGCGGATAGACACATCTCTGACTCTTTCCACATATAACAGTTTGTTTCCTGAACGAACTCCAGCTAGAACTTTGTTTCCATTTTCATCATATGCCCCGTCCGTTTTGGTGAATGTGACTTTAAGTCCATCATCACATAACTGGCTTATGCTGATTAGATTTGCACGCAGTCCATCGACAAAATACACGTTTGACAGTTGAGGTTGGTTGGTTCTATCAATCATCCCCTTGCCTTTGATTTGACCTTTTCCCCATCACCAAAAGTAACTTTTCCACCTAGAATAGGTGTAAATTCTTCCAATGCTGATTGATCTCCTGTCATATGTCTTGAGCAGCCACTATCAAAATACCAAGAGTTGACTTCAGATGAACCTGCAGATGTGTATGCTACATTGGCTTCTTCGTCATCCTCTTCAAGTTCTATCAAGCTTAGATTACAGCTTAAGCTGATGTTCTCGGTTGTATCTTCTCCAGAGACAGCAATGAAAGCCTTGAGATTGCATCTAGTGTAGATCTCATTTTCCTCTTCATACATCTTCATTAGGTTGATATTTGATCTTTCCGTAAACAGATCACTGTACAAGTCTTTCTTCGAGATCCACACAGAGGAACTTAGTTGGTTCCAAGTAGCATTTATTGAGATTCCACAACAGATTGATCTTCTTCCTGAAACTGTAGCAGTGTTCTCTTTGATGATTACCACCACAGTGATCACACCCATAAGTTCTTCTCCTAATGACCCTCCTGTGATGATCCTTCAAAGAATGATTCTGACTTTTCTCTGATCTCGTTATAACCGACATTTCTTTCTTCAAGTTAGTAGATACATCTGCTTCCTTTTCTAGGTGACTGGCACTCACGAAGTTTACAGGTTGGACTGTCAGATCACTTGAGGTTCCATATTTCCTTGATACCCTAGACCTCTGTGTGTGGCATGTATTCTTCCCATGGACAAAATCTTGTCTAGATCCTTAGTTCCACTGTTTAGCATCCTGATCTGCTTGTGTTTCTCATTCAACTCCTTTTTCAAGTACTATAGCTCTTCCTTTTCTTTGTAATACTCTTCTTGAAGGTTGCTCAGTTTCTGAAGAAGTGCTTCAGTTGTTTGATCAACAGCCTTGAGTGAAGTATGATTAACCTTTTCCGTTGCATCCTCATAGGCTGATTCAAGTTTAGATTCCAGAGTAAGCTTTTCTTGAATAAGCTTAAGCTTATCCTTGCTTAGTTGTACCCAACTGTCATACAGAATTCTGTATTCCTCCTTGGGATTGATTTCTTCGTCACTCTCTGAATCGGACCCATCACCTGTTTGAGCATTATCTCCACTGTAAAAGCAACAGGTGAGCAGTTCTTCCCCTTCCTCATCGAGACTCAGAGTCACGAAACTCAACAAGGATTTTCCTTTGACTTGGTTTTGTTAGGACATTCAAACTTTGTGTGCCCCATGCCTTTGCACTCAAAGCACTTCAACTCATTCCGTTTGGTTACAGGACATTCAGGTTTGATATGTCCATAGCCTCCGCACTCACAGCACTGAATCTCCTTTCTCTTACCAGAATAGTCAGCATCTGGTTTTGATGCTCTACCACCTGGTTTGTCTCCTTCTGTATTACTCCAACGCCGTGTGTCTGTTGTTGTTTCTCTCAACCTTTTTTAAGGCTTTACCAAAATTTCTGGCCAACAAGGACATGCTATCTTTGATTTCTTGAAACTGATCAGGTTTTGATCGGCCTGAAAAGCAATGCTTTTAGATGGTTTGACTTTGTCTTCATCAGCTTCCATTTCTTCAGATTTTAGTAACCCGACCAGTTCAGCAAAGTCATTGACTCAGTGTTCCCAGCTACCCTCATTACAGCCTTGTGAGCAGCAAATTTGGCTGGAAGACACCTCAACAGTTTCTTCACCAGTTTTTGATCCTTGTAGGTCTTTCCAAGCACTTCAGCTTCATTTGCTATGGCTGAGCTTTGAGCTAAACTTCACTATTGTTTCATCTGGAGCCATCTTCGGACACTCAAACTGAGTAGCTAACATATCAAGTCTCGTTCTCTTAACACTTGACGTTCCTTCATGAGATTGTTGGAGAATATCCAGGCTTGTTTTGCAGACTTGCATCCTTGAATTAGTTTGAACTCATCTTCATCCACACCGAGAGAAAATGGCATTCATGGCTCTTGCATTGAATTTTGACAGATTCTTCTCGTCAATCGTCCATCTGGCTTTAGGTTTTGGAATTTTAACTCCATCTTCTGTTGTATCAAACGGAGGTTCCCATCCTTCTTCAACAGCTGTCCATGCATCTTCTCCTTGGCCTCTGATGAGTTGTGTCATTCGAACTTTCCAATATCCATATCTCTTAGTATCCAGCATGATGTTCTTACTTGTACTGTACCATCAGTATTTGGTTCCATAACTTAGGATCTAACCTGTGTAGAGACAACAGTCTCAGATCGGTTTCTGCTCGATACCAATTGAAATAACTAGAACCGTGAATACTGCTACAAGAACCTAGGGAAAACAGTAAACTGAGCTTTATTAAGACTTTCTCAAACAACTATATTACAAGCTTGTTTGATCAGTTTTATGCAACACCGCAACAACTGGTTTGCCACTGAACCAATCCTAATCTACCCAATCTTACTTGCACAGCAACAGCTATGCATCTCTCTTTATTCACTCACCAATGAAACTCAAAAGATATTGTTCTTCTACTTAGATCTAAACACACACTTTTTCTCTCTCTAAAAGTGGTAATTGCACAAAGATGTGAAATGCTTCTCTTTTATAGACAGCAACAATCTTCACCATACTCTTCTTTATCCAGCAAATTATCCTATGCACCATGTCCTTCAAGAACCTCTCTTTGTCCACTGTGTCATAGGGGAACCCTCATCATTATGTTGACTTCAACACTCCACTTGCTTGTAGCTTCCAACGGACACCTTTTAGGCTGACACCTTTTTCGCCCATGCTCAACATCTCAACGCTCGATGCACCGCACTGTCTTCAAGGTGTTGTGCTGGCAAAGACAGCTTGACACTTTCCCGCTTCGTCTGAAGTCCTTCAGGTACATTCTGCGATAGCTTGTAACTCGTACAAATCCTCTGTTTCTTCAACTCTTACAGTCGCCATTTCTCTCATTCTTCTCTTTTTTTTCTCTCTCTCAAACTCAGCCGAAACCATCTCTGAATTTCAAACTGTTTTTCACTTTCGATCCAATTTGTTTCTATGATCTTTCAATTTCATTCTTCTCTCTTTCTTCTCAATCTCATTCTCATTTTCTGTTAGTAACAATCCCTGTAGATCGCGATTGCCAGTTTCGTTGTTGATCTAAAACATACTGGTGAGGTCGAAAGTGACTATAATTCATGTAAGGTAGATCTGAATCGTCTATTGTTTCTCACAGGAAGAATGCAGTTAATCTTCGGTCGAATGTAATATTTGATACTTTATGATGTTTATCTGAGTTGAATTGATTATCTTATTATGTGTACTTGAAGTTGTTGTAATGATACTTCATGTCGTGTTCTGTTTGCAGAAATTAGATTCAAGCTTCTTGTTCGGTCGTACCTTGATTTTATTTGTGTAATATATTATTTCTAGTTTTTTTTGTTTGTCATTTTGTTGTTGATGTGGTGTATGTGAAATGTTAGTATCTGATCATTAAAGTTTTTATCACAACTGTACGTATAGGTGTCGGAGCTTGGGTAGTATTGGTGTAAAATGGACAAGGCATGGGTTTGACTTTCAAGGTATTTGTCTAATTCTGATCTGTTATTTTCATACATGGATTCATTTATAATGTGATTGTAAATTGTGCAATTTAATTAACTTGTAGAGAAATAACCTTGAAACGATCTCACCCGGATTCCAACTCCTTAGCCAGGTTCCATGGAAAACAATCTCACCGGAACTTCATAGTTCCTACGAGTCAGCCGGCGTAAAAATCACTTCTTACAAACACTTCCACCAATATAGGCAGATCCAACTAACCCATGCTCCGCATCCACAAGACACAATCATACAAACGTACTTCAGCTCCCCAAGCACGTATCAGAGTCATTCGGCATCCTACTGGAAAAACACTTGACTCCACCGTCCGAGCAAGCTTTGCTTAATCACGTAATTCCCAACCCCACATCTAGTTACTGAGTCGCCAAACCAACCATCCCTAACGACCGAGTAACAAGAGAGATAAGCTGGAATACTTTATTCAGTCCAGCCACAAAACGCTTCTCTAATGAACCCATCAATTCACCGTCCTAGCTTTAACTTGGTCCTACAAGAACGATGACCTTGCTGCATAAGCTTACAGAGGTTTCAGCTCAAACCGAGCTCATTGGTTCAACCAACAACACAACTTAACACAATTAAATCCATACAAAAGCTCCATATAAAAACTCGAATAATTAATAACCGTTGAAATCGCATCTCCACCGTTGGATAAGGAGCCTGTACAATGAAGAATATCTCCACCAAATTTCGTATCGATCAGACTAGTTTTTCTCCTCTAAACGACACATAGAAAGAACCATCTCGAAACAGTTTCTAGGGTTCATATTTAACCCATATTTCACAGTTTTCAGCAATTACTTGGCCAGGAAGCAACGCACATAACTCTTTGAGATTAACTCTAAATGATGCTTCCTTAACTTCTATCGACTCTTGGCTTGATGTATATTACGCCAATATCATCTGACTCCCAGAAAAATGTCAGATACAGCGCCAGCGAGCTTCAAAAGTCGACTACTTCAGACTGCCTTTATCTCCAACCTTCCTTCACTTTCTTTCTCTTCTTCACCTCTGTTCACTACAACTCTGTCCTCCCACCACTAACAGAGCTACCCACAGCCACAAAATGACCAACCAAATCCATCAATGGTTCCCAGCATCTCTGAAACATCACTTCTCTCTTTTTCCTCTTTCCTCACTTTCCGACAATATGTACAACCATAACTCAGTGACACTACCATATCAACCACAATTATTGGCGTGACCCTGATTTGATGGAATACAAAACTAAACCAACCGGAGAAACCATCAACGCTACACGTCAAAGACTCACCTCTTCACAATTACATAAACACTTTAAGAACCGGTCCTAATGCTCAATCCAATAAACAAATCAACGCAACCAAGAAAATACGATTCTCTTCACATGACCACCAAACTCACAATTCAACAACTTACATAACACAACAACATACACGAGAGTTAAGGGGTAGCCGATACCTTCTCAACAACACCGGTTTGCCCTCCGGTGAAGACGTGACACGTTACGGCACATGTTATGCACAACGAGAGTCTCTGTGTTCACAAACGGCGGCAACCAACACGAACAACATAATGATACGTCCAAAGTTGAGGATTAGAAATGATAGAAATACGACTTTAGCAAGGTGCAACGAGGGAGATTTATTGGATTGAGGGGTCGCACAGCAGTTGAGGAAGGCTGCTGGTTTTCTCAACTCTAATCGCTGCCATATATGACAAACTAGTCCAGCAAAAGGAGGCTATTGCTTGGATATTACACACCAACAAACAATGAAGTGTTATAGACAAAAAACAAAGAGATAGACTCATAAAATGAAAAGGAAAATTGATTGATGATTCTCAAATGAGATTACATGTATTTATATAGGAATATGAAATTTGGTAACAAAGCCAAATATTAATTATTCTTGAAACTAAAATAAAATAAATATAGATAGTTGAATGAAGGGTTATGTGCAAAAAAAAACCCTTCAATTAATTTTTTTTTGCAAGAATACCCTCCAAATCAAATAAATGCAAGTCAATACTATGAAATCAAAAGTCACCCGCAATACAGCCCTCTTCTGTATTGATGACGTGGCAATTTAAAACTCTTGTTGTTTTGAGGACTGAAAAATGACAAAGCATTGAGATATATTTATTTTTAATTAAAAAATAAATAAAAAAGATTCTTCTCTCTTCTTCGTTCTTTGTTCTTCGTTTCCATTAATTGGCTTAGCAGAAAGGTATGCATTCACTCTGTTCAGTCCAGCTATATGGTAAAAGCATCGAAGGTGGCGTATGATGTCAATGCTCTCTCTCAATCCACTAGCTTGTCTAAGCTGCTCATTCCCTTAAAGCTGCTACTATGTTCTCACATCTCACTTATGTGAAAATCATGTATCAGCAGCCCCTGATCCAAAACAAATTCCAGAGGAGGCGTTAACATGTTTGCCGTTATCGGTTTGTCATCTAAACCGCTTCATGTCACGCTTAAGAAATCTGATAACCGGATTTTAACTGACAATACAAAAATCTTAACCGATTGAGTTACGGTAGGGTTTACACAACCGTATTGTTAAGTGTACTTTTCCATCAACCACCATGAGAAACCCTAGAAACACCGGTGGTACTCTTCTCCTCCATGCAACCACTGGAGACATAGATCGGAACATCACCGGTTCAATCCTCGTCCTTGCCGAAGCTCCAAACGCCGTCGATTTTGCTCTCTAGGACTCGAATCGTAAAGCAAAGTACGATTACCTCTACTGCGGGTCGTCTCTGTATGGGAACTTAAGCCCGCAACTAATCGGAGAATGGTTCACTTACCATGTTTGATTCCTCGGGGAAAGATCTCATTTTGTGCTTCACGACGCCGGTAGGATATCATACAAAGTGTTTGAGGTGTTGAAGCCATGGATTGAGCAAGGAGCGGATCGCCGATAAAGATTTGGTTCAATGGGTATTATTATAACCAGTTCATGGTTGTGAATGATTGTTTGCATCAATTTTGGTTTTTATTTGATTCGTTGTTTAGAAATTTAGAACTCTTGGTTTTGATTGATTTTTTATTTGAATTATTAGTAACCCAATTGTGTTTTAGCATTTATAATTTGGGTTTGTGAATTAAGCATCTGATTCTGTTAAGTGTTAGACCATCTCCAATGGATATCTCTATTTTTTACTCTATTTTAGAGTAATTCTAAAATAGAGCATGGTTTTTCTCCAATGTGTTACTCTATACTTACTCTAAAATAGAGGTAGTGTAAAAAAATAGAGTTGAGAGTAGAGTTACTCTAAATATAGAGCAATCTCATCATTTTCTCTATTTTAGAGTAAAATATAGAGTAAGGTTGGAGCAAATGTTGCTCTATTATAGAGTCTTGACTCTAAAATAGAGTGGGGTTGGAGATGCCCTTAACATGTGGAAAGAGACCCAATGTAGAACGAAGAACGAAGAAGAGAGAAGAATTTTTTTTTCCTTTATTTTTTAATAAAAATAAATATATCTGAATGCTTTGTCATTTTTAAGTCTTCAAAACAACAAGATTTTTAAACTGCCACGTCATCAATACTGAGGAGGGCTGTATTGCGGGTGACTTTTGATTTCATAGTATTGACTTGCATTTATTTGATTTGGAGGGTATTCTTGCAAAAAAAAATTAATTGAAGGGTTTTTTTGCAAAAAGAATGAAGACCTAACTCTTGATGTTTTCCTTCCTAAGGTGTCCATCCCAAGGTGAGTTGAACACTATTTTCGTCACCCCTCTTTAACCACAAATTAGATTATTTTGGGCTTTCTTTGGCTTATATTAGGCTCAAAGTGGCATGGACTTGATAAGTATCCCCAATAGATTTTTCAATGCCCTCTTTGGCCATAAGCTCTTGAATTAGCCCATAAAGTGCATTCCTTAGCTTCTTAGCTTTTGTTGTAGTCATTGGTCCTTCAGGTATAACCAATGGTTCCTCAGCTACAAGCAATGGTTCCTCAGCTACAAGCTCTCCTCTGGTTCAAGCTCAGCTACATTTTTCTTAGGTTCAATCTCAGCTAAAAGCTCATCCTACTTAGTTCCATCCATGATCACATCATCCCCCTCCTCTTGAAAAGGATTTGTCCTCAAATCTGGATCATCCGCCACAAAAAAAAAGTAAATCAGAAACATTTAAGCTTGAAGATAAAGTTGGTAGGCATTGTCATTGATCTTTCTTTTGATCTCAAAGTGTCCATCAATTCTAGGCATGAGTTTTGATTTCCTTTCAGCTGGAAACCGTTCTTTCCTCAAGAGAACCCACACTTGGTCTCCGGGTTTAAATACCATCTTACGCCTTCCTTTGTTAGCTTGTTTTGCATATTGATTTTTCTTCTCCTCAATGTTTATTTTAGCTTTCTCATGGATTTGTTTGTCAAGGTCAGCTTTCTTTTTCCCATCCACGCTAGCTCTTGCACTCAAAGGTAGAGGGGTTAGATCCAATGGAGATAAAGGATTAAAGCCATAAACGATTTGGAACGGAGAAAATTTAGTTGAAGAATGAACTAATTGATTGTATGCAAACTCAACATGTGGTAAACAATATTCCCAAGTTTTTATGTTCTTTTTGATCAAAGCATGCAAGAGAGTAGAAAAAGTTCTATTAACTACTTCAGTTTGCCCATCAGTTTGCGGATGACAAGTAGTGGAGAATAGCAACTTAGTCCCTAGTTTAGACCAAAGTGTTTCCAGAAGTAACTCAAAAACATGATATCCCTATCAGAAACAATTGACTTAGGTACTCCATGCAAACGAACAATTTCCTTGAAGAAACAACTCAACAACATGCAAAACATTGTCAGTTTTGTGACAAGGTATGAAATGAGCTATTTTTGAAAATCAATCAATGACCACAAAAACTGAATCTTTACCAGTCCTAGTTCTAGGCAAACCAAGCATAGAATTCATAGAAATATCATGCCAAAGCTGAGTAGGAATAGGATATTGATACTTTACCGTGATGTTGTTGATGGCTCTACAACCAACACACATGAGCCAACTTCCATCCTTTTTGGGCATAAGTAGGACTGAGACCGCACATGGGCTCATGCTCTCTCTAATATGTTCCTTCTCCATAAGCTCATTAACTTGTCTTTGCAGCTCCAATGTCTGTATGGGATTAGTCCTATAAACTGGTCGATTTGAAAGTGATGCACCAGGGACGAAGTCAATTTGGTGTTCTATACCTATTACTGGCGGCAAACCGTTAGGGTTCTCTTTTGGAAAGATATCTGAGAATTCCTGCAAAACATCTAGCAAATCACGCGGGAGCTCCGGTACAAGGTCAGAAAATGCTATTAGTGTTTCTTTATACACAAGCAAAATAAATGGCTGTTGAGAGTACAAAGTTTTCCTTACTTGACTCTATTTGAAAAAGAAGTTGGAGTTCTTAGAAGATACCTTAGGTTTTGTTGGTTTAATTTCTTTGTCTCGGCTTTTCTTCAACTGGACCTGGTCTTGATGGACCTCCAACAGAGTTAAAGGAACCAGAGTGATCTTCTTTCCTTTATGCTCAAAGCGATGCCTGTTGGTGCAGCCATCATGTATCGCCCTCATGTCAAACTGCCAAGGTCTTCCTAGAAGGATATGGCTTGCATCCATGGGAAGAACATTGCAAAGGATCTCGTCTTCATATCGGCCGATGGTAAGAGGAACCGTGAGTTGCTCCCTGACATATTGTTCGCCCGTTTCATTCAACAATTCTAGCTTAAAAGGCCGCGGATGAGGTCTGGTCTCAAGTCCAAGCGTCCTAACAAGAGTATCACTAGTAACGTTAGTACAACTTCCACCGTTAATGATCAAAGAACAAACTTTATCTTTAACTAAACATATAGAGGGAAATAAATTCTCCCTTTGTTCTCGGTCATTGGACTTAAGCTGCACGCTCAATTGATCTCCTAGTGACCATAAGTGTCCCTTGAGTTGGATATTCAAACTGTTCTTCCTCTTCGTCAAAGATTGGACCAAAATCTTCCTTTTACTCTTTATCGTCCTTGGACTCCACTTCACCGTTGTCTAGGAGGATCATAACCTTTTGATTGGACATTTGTTGGCATAATGTCCAAGTCCTTGACATTTGAAACACCGAATATCCCTTGCCCGATTGTTGGTCTCGACTGCCTTTCCGTTATCAAGACGAGCAGGAGCATTAGACTTAAAACTGAATTTGATATGGTTGGAGACTTATCTTTGTCTTGATAACTTTGTTTTGGAGCAAAGGAAGGTTTATAGAAACTCCTCGTCTTGGTTTGTTGTTCGATTAGGATCGCCTTGTGCAACATTTCCTAAAAGCTTTCATACTCTTGAAGCTCCATTCTGTCCTGAATGTCTCGGTTGAGGCCTGCAAGAAATCTGGCCATGGTAGCTTCTAAGGTTTCATCTACATCAGCCTTGATCATTAAGCTTTCTATTTCCTGGAAATAGTCCTCCACATATTTGGTTCCTTGAAGCAAGCGACTGAGTTTTTGGTGGAGATCTTTGTGGTAGTGAGCCGGCATAAACCGTTTCCTCATCAAGGTAGTGAGCTCATGTAACATCCGCGAACCAATTTTTGTGGTTTTGGTGTGGGTGTCGATCGACACCCTTGGTGTATCGATCGACACCATGATTTTCGGTTTGGTCGGCTTTGTTTTAATTGCTATTTGGTTTGATTTGGTTCAAGTATAATCCCTAATCGTGTTTATAAGTGTTAAACGATGAATTAAGGGTTTTGGGGAAGTTTCATTTGTCGCCGTTGAGTGAGAAAAGAGAGAAAAAGGAGAGAAAACGTTTCTGTGAATTATGGGCTTGTTCTTAGTGTTTTGGGAGAGATCTGAGGCTGTAGAAGAGGTACCTGTTGCTGGGAACAAAGGAGAAGCTCTTGGAGGTGTTGATTCCATCGATTTCTCAACCCAATCTTTCTATTTTTGAGGTGAGTGCTTGACCATGGTTGATCTAAGCATGAGATCTCTTTTGTTTGGGTGTTGTCTTTGTTGTTTGTGTTGTTTTGTTGCTTGGGTTCGCTGTTTTCGTGATTCCAAAAGGTTTCCGAGGTAATTGGGTGAGTTTGAGACGGATTCGAGATGATTTGGAAGGAGAGATCGACGTTTGTGTTCACGCAGATCGTGTCTGCAGAAGAGGCATCGATCGACACTAGGGAGCATCGGTCAACACCATTTCGTGAGGCATCGGTCGACACCGAATGGCATCGGTCGACACCAATGTTTGTAGCATCGATCGACACCGTTGAGGCATCGGTCGACGCTAGTCTCATCCGAGACTGTTTTTCCTGGTTTGATGTATTGTTGTGTGTTGTTTGTTTTGCTTAAACATGAGGGTCTCATATACTTGTGTGTATAACCTAGTAGATGGGAGGACGGCCTCACTAAGTATTTATGATAATACTTACGCATCTCAATTGTTGTTTGTGGTGTGCAGGTATGTGACGTGAAATCATGGCGATGAGGAGGAGGATGATATAGGGTCTCGTTTGTGTGATATTGGTTTTATTGGATATGTTGTTGGAACCTTGGTTAGTGTTATGTTAGGTTGCTGGATAGAATGGTTAGAAATGTTATTGTATTGGTTTGTATTATTGATATGTTTACGCTGTGCATGTTATTGGATGTTGGTTTATTATTGGTTGGTTTGCGTGTGTGGGTTGGTTTGTTTAATTAAGTGGTATGGGATGCTTAATTATATATTGTATTTAATTACTTAAAAAAAAAAAAAGGTCGGGTTGTTTCAGCTCATCCCATGAAGCTATTGGTCTTCCACCTGCCCATTTCCTGTGAGTCACAACTTGATCATACCATTTAATATCATAGCCTGTAAACTCAGTTGCTGCTAACCTAACCTTCTTGAGTTCAGAAAATTTTTGACAATCAAACACTAACTCCATTTTCCTTTCTCATTCTAGGTAAACATCCGGATCATTTTGAAACGACCAACCCTTTTTTTTAATAAATAAATAATAAATAATAATATAAAAGTTAACTACAACTAGTGGTCCCATACCCACTAGCCACCTAACCACATTCACAATCCAACAGCGGAACAACATACCAATAAATAACCAATAAAACAATAACCAATAACCAAATAAGTAATATCCAGCATAAATTCCAAACAGCATAAATCAAACAACCATCAATCCTAACAATGCCAGGTAACCATACAATCAAGTCCCTAGAACATCCTCCCCTTCATTGCCTTTGATTCCACGATCACACTTTGCCTTTACCTGCACCACAAACACAAATTGAGATGCATGAGTATTTGATAAACACTCAGTGAGGCAATCCTCCCATCTACTGGGCTATACACACAAGCAATAAGATCTCTACATGCCACAAACAACAATCAATAAAATAAACCAGGCAATATACAGAGCATGCAACATCCATCGTAACTGAACAAGGGGTGTCGACCGACACCAGATGGTGTCGATCGACACTGACTATCTGGTGTCGACCGACACCAAACTGGTGTCGACCGACACCCTGCCCGACACTCCCGAAAACCCTAGTTTGTGTCGACCGACACCTCCACATGGCATCGATCGACCCTCGCCAAAGTCCCGAGCCGTCCTCGCGTTGGTGTCGACCGACACCGATACCGAGCAGCGATTTCCCTCGATCAGAAACTCCGAATCTCGCCTCCAATCTTCTCCAATCCGCTCCTTGCACTCCCAGAAGCCAAACCCAGCCCATATAGCAACGAAAACTCATAGAGAACTCAAAGAAACAAACACATAAGCACCAAATCACATAGAATCTAGAGATCTTAGCTTAGATAAGCCATGGTCATGCACTCACCTCTTTGCAGGAAGTTTCTGACCAATAAGAACGAATCCCTCACTCCTAGCAAGCTTCTAGCACCTTCCCAGCCTCCAATCTCTCAAGAACAGCCAAGAAATCTCCCAATCTCTCTCACAATCTCAAGAACACTTGTTTTCTCTCTTTTCCTCTTTTTCAAACAAAAACGGCGACCACAACCTCTGGAACACGACCTAGGTCGTTTCCTTCCTTTTAAGACCCAGTTCAATGGTTTTCCTTAAACCAAACCGAACCAAATCGATTAAAAACTCATTCTGATCAAACCGAAAAATAAGTGGTGTCGACCGACACCCCCTTGTGTCGATCACCCATCCCCAAAAACCAAATTTTTGGTTTGCGGATGTTACAATTCTCCCCCACCAATCTAGATTCGTCCTCGAATCTCGAACAACCATCAGTCAAGGACTCCCGTGCAACCGTCTCCACGGCCCGCACTCCTCCGACCGATCTACAGAAGGTCACCTCTAGGCGATAGACTCACGCTCCAGGCGTCATTTGCTCTTGACTTTTTGGACTTTCCTTTACTCATAGGCCTAAACCTTGAGTTTTTATTGGCTCCTCATCAGACCTAAGTCTGCATGCCAAATGTATATAAGGAAAAGTCCAAACTCGTCTCTCGGGTTGCCACCCTACAGCGCGCCCCCGGATCGTCATCCGAAGTCGATATACCAACCATACTCCCGAGCCACAAAGTCTCTGAATATGGCAGTACTAGGAGAACCTAAGTCCCCCAAGAGTCGCGAGCAAACGATTCTGAACACGTCCGAGTCCTATCCCTATCCAGGTTTCCTTCCCGTGGCTCGCGTAAAAACATCTCAATGACCTACCAACCACATATTCCCTCACTGGAATACCTCATGACCACACAAGGATCATATACGCCACAAGGGCCGCCACAAAGGCCAAACAAAATGTCCTAAAGAGGACCGCCACCAAGGCCAAACAAATGTCCTAAAGAGGACCGCCACCAAGGCCAAACAAATGTCCTAAAAAGGACCGCCACCAAGGCACTCTGGCTAAACAGCCCGCCACAAAGGCCATCTGTCCCGAAGGACCGTCACAAAGACACTCTGGCTAAACAGCCCGCCACAAAGGCCATCTGTCCCGAAGGACCGTCACAAAGACACTCTGGCTAAACAGCCCGCCACAAAGGCCAAACAAACGTCCTAAAAAGGACCGCCACCAAGGCCACACAAATGTCCTAAAGAGGACCGTCACAAAGACACTCTGGCTAAAAGCCCGTCACAAAGACCCCACAATGTCTAAAAAGACCGCCACACACGGGCACACTGACTCAAAAGTCCGCCACTAAGGCCACACCCAAGCCCCCTTTAAGGCTCTCCACCGCTAAAATGGACAAATTCTAACTCCCATAAAACTTTCCATATTTAGCACTTTCCATCTTTGGAAAATTTCTATTTCGGAAACTTTCTTCCAAAACCCCGCCTCACGAAACTTTGTACCCCGAACACCACCTCATCTTGTTACTGAGTCGCACAACCAACCACCCCAAGCGACCGAGTAACAAGAGAGATGGGCTGGAATACTCCATTCCCGCTCCAGCCACGGATACAGATGGGACCCGGCTAAACAAGCTCAAGTCGCGGCTTGCTTCTCATACCACTTCTTGAACCTTGCCTTCATCTTTGCCTCAGGCTCCCAAGTCTGCTCCTCAACACCATCACAGTCCCAAAGGACTCTCATCAAAGGAATCTTCTTCTTCCGAAGTTCCTTAATCCTCCTCTCGAGAACCCTCACCGGTCTCGCCTCCAAAGTCATGTTAGGCTGAAGATCCTCAGGAATCTTAGCCAACACCTCTCTCCCTCACGGAGACACTTCCGCAACATAGACACATGGAAAACCTTATGGAATGCACGCATCACCTCAGGTAACTCCAATCTATATGCCACTGGTCCAACCCGCTCAATCACTCGAATGGACCCATATACCTCGGACTCAACTTAGTCTCGACAATGACCTGTTCGGACCCCGCAACATGGCCATCTTGAGGTACACTCTGTCTCCTACCTGAAACTCAAGATCTCTCCTCCTATCTGCATAACTCCTCTGCCTATCCAGGCCTCCTTCATGTTCAGCTTGAGAACCCGAATCTTCTCTGAGGTCTCCTGAACAAAACTAGCACCAAACATGCTCCTCTCCCCACCTGAGTCCAGCATAATGGTGTACGACATGGCCTCCCATACAAAGCCTCATAAGGAGCCATCTTAATACTTGCCTGATAGCTGTTGTTGTAAGCAAACTCTACCAGGTTCGATGATCTGCCCAATGGCCACCCCAATCCAACACACACATCCTCAGCAAATCCTCCAGCGTCTGGATCGTCCTCTCTACTGTCCATCAGTCTGGGGATGATAAGCTGTACTCATATGCACCTTAGTGCCCATCTCTGCCTGAAATGCCTTCCAGAACACCGAAGTGAACTTAGAATCCCTATCAGACACAATGCTCGCTGGCACCCCATGCAACCTGACTATCTCCCTCACATACTTCTTAGCCAAGACCGCTGCTCCATCAGTCTTCTTAATGGCCAGAAAATGTGCTGACTTAGTCAACCGGTCCACAATGACCCAAATAGCATCAAAGGTCCGTGACACTGGCAATCCTACCACGAAATCCATAGTGATCATATCCCACTTCCACTCGGAATGGGTAAACTCTTCAGTAACCCGCCAGGAACCCGATCAGCCTTCACTAGCTGACATACGTCGCACCTCGAAACCCAACTAGCCACATCCTTCTTCATCCCGACCCAATGATAGTACCTCTTGAGGTCACGGTACATCTTGGTTGCTCCTGGATGAATAGATAACTTGCTCGCATGAGCCTCTCTCAGAATCTCCTGTCTCAACTCCTCATCCTTGGGGACACACACACGACCGTGCACCAAGATAGTACCATTATCTGAGACCCGATACTCTGAATCCACATCCTTAGAGGCATTCACTAGCCCCAAATCCTTCTCCTGAGCCAACCGCACTCTACTCAGAAGGTCTGCTCTATCTACTGCTTCCAAACCCAACGGTTCCTGTGAAACAGCACATAAGCTCAAAGCACTTATCTCCCCTACCAGAGACTCCATCTCCTGCTCCTGAGCCGAAGCTACCCTCTTCCGACTCAGAGCATCTGCAACCGTGTTAGCCTTACCAGGATGATAGGCTATCTCCAAATCATAATCTGCCACAAGCTCCATCCACCGCCTCTGTCTCAAATTCAGCTCAGGCTGTGTGAATATATACTTCAGGCTCTTATGATCTGTAAACACCTCTACCTTTGCACCATAAAGATAAGATCTCCAAATCTTCAGGGCAAAAACTACAGCACCCATCTCCAAATCATGAGTAGGATAGTTGCCTTCATGCACCCAAGCGCCGCGAAGCATAAGCAATCACCTTCCCATGCTGCATCGAACACAACCCAACCCAACTCTAGATGCATCTGTATAAACCACATAGGGTTCTCCCTGCTCAGCAAAGCCAACACTGGCGCAGAGTCAACATCTCCTTCAGCTTGCAAAGCCTTCCTCACTCTTCGACCAGACAAAAGGAACATCCTTCCCTGTCAACTTAGTCATAGGACGTGCTCTGCTTGCAAACCCCTGCACAAATCTCCTGTAGTAACCTGCCAATCCAAGGAAACTCCCGATCTCTGTGGCATTCTGCGGTCTAGGCCAATCTCACGATAGCCTGAATCTTCTCTGGATCTACGAAACCCCTCAACAAAACAATGTGACCCGGAAAGCCCATCTCACGCTGCCGAAACTACACTTGCTCAACTTGGCAAACAACTTCTGCTCCTGCAGCTTTTCCATCTATCTTAAATGCTGCATGCTCCTCGGACTCTTAGAATAAACCAGGATATCGTCGATGAAAATGATGACAGATACATCCAGAAACTCCTGAAACACATTGTTCATCAATCTCATAAACGCTGCTGGTGCGTTAGTCAACCCGAAAGGCATCACCACAAACTCATAATGCCCATACCTCGTCCTGAAAGCAGTCTTCCTCACATCTGTCTCATCTATCGGTATCTGATGATAACCCGATGCCAGATCCACCTTGGAGAACCAAGTAGCACCCCTCAACTGATCCAACAACTCGTCAATCCTCGGGAGAGGGTATTTGTTCTTCACAGTGACCCGGTTCAAACCCCTGTAATCAATACACAACCGGAAACTCCCATCCTTTTTCTTGACAAACAACACCGGCGCTCCCCACGGTGACACACTTGGACGGATGAATCCCTTACTCAACAAATCCTCTAGCTGCTTCTTCAGCTCTGCCATCTCGGCTGGAGCCATTCTGTAAGGAGCCTTGGATAACGGTGTCGTCCCCGGTTCCACTTCAATGGTATAAGGATCCGACCGAGATGGTGGTAATCCTTGCAAAGACTGAAACACATCCTCAAACTCCTCCACTACTGGGATACCGCTAACCGTAGACTTCCCCACTGACTCTGGCATAGATATAGTAACCAAATAAGCCTCACGGCCCTTCTCGATCATCTTCCCAGCTTGAATGGCTGAGATCACGAGACTCCCTGAAGTCGGTCTAATACCCTGAAAAACCAACTTCCCTCCTGGACGCTCAAACTCCACTCTACCCCGATAGCAATCTAAATGCACCATATGCCGATGCATCCAATCCATCCCGAGAATAACATCATACAGCTCCACGGGACTGATAAGCAAATCCGCTGGCCATGACTCTCCTGCGATCTGAATATCAATTCCTCTAGCTCGTCCAATAACTCTCAGGAACTTGCCTCCCGCAACTCTAACAACTCCTGTACGCTCTCGGGATCCCCGCTGATCCCCGCACACTCTGCACACTCTGGAGTAATGAAGCTATGCGAAGCTCGAATCAAACATAACGTGGGACTTAAACCCGCCCACCAACAAGGTCCGTACACAAACCTCATGTGTTGAGAACCTAACACTTTATCACAGAAACATAAAATCTGACCCTACTAAAATTCACAAAGATTAAGTACCGAAATTATACATGTGATCGCCCCGGCACTGGTTCCACCAGTCTCCACTGTCGTGTAAACCCGAGGCCCCTGCTCAATCCGTGCCACCTGCTGACCCCAGGCTGCACCTGCTGCAACGCTGCCACTGCTGCCGGCTGCAGCTTGGGACAAAAAGGCCTGATGTGCCCTGTCTCCTTACAATGATAACACACCCGAGGTCCTGCCGTCGGAACACTCCTCTTGGGACAACTAGCAACCCTGTGATCCCTGCTCCCACAACCGAAGCAACCCGCACCACTCGGCTTCGCGTAGCCTCCCACTTCCTCTTGGTTCCCGAGCATGCCTACCGCCCCTGCTAGAACCACCCTGCTGCTGAGCCTTACTAGGCTGAACTGCTGGAGCTACCGCCACTGACTGTGCCGGATATCCTCCTCAATCTCTGCTGCAGTCTCAACCAGCTCTGCACGCGTAGCATAACTCCTCCCTCTACAGTAAACTCTCAAGTCATCACGTAGAGCCCTCAAGAACCTCCTGATCGAGCCTCCTCGGGCTCCATAGCCCGACCTCCATAACAAAGAAGTCGACTGAACTCCAAGTCCAACTCCCGCACTGACCGTGTCCCCGAGACAACTGAAGGAACTGCACCTCCAAACGATCCAATGCCTCTCTAGGAAAATACTTGCGGTTGAACTCCAAAACGAAGTCAGCCCAAGTCATCTCCCGCTGCACCCTCCTAGCAGCCACAGATCTCCACCACAACTCAGCATCACCACTCAAAAAGTAGACCCATATGTCCACCCAAACTCCTCAGACATCTCGAGTGTGGAAGTTACGTTCCACTCTCGTCCTCCACGCATCCGCAGCTAGGATCTACACCTCCTGAAAACTGCTCAGTACGCAACCGACCCATCTCTGTCAACATGCTGAGATAACGAGCATGGACCCCGCATCCGCAGCCACTGGCCGCCGCTCCTCCGCCACCACTGGTGGCACCACTGAGCTTGAGCCGGTACCACTGGTGGTAACCGCTCTAACACTGTGCTAGCAAAGCCGCAAGGTCAACACCAGGGACTCCACCCGCTGGGACCCCCACACGGGACCCTAGCATCACCGGCCACTGGAGCATCAACACCGCCCCCTGCCACACTCACGGAATCCCCGGAACACCCTGCGACTCGCCAACACCCTCAGCTGTCACACTCTGGTCCTCGGTCTCACTAACCACTGGGACTCTGCCCCTTCCACGACCACGTCCGCGTCCACGACCACGTCCGCGTCCACGACCTCGACCAGCCACAGCATCCTCTCTAACCATCTGCACTACCATGGACAGAAGGCTAAGCAAACAATTCCTATTATAACACAGAAACATAAACTCACCGTGGAATCACACACTCGGCTCGAAGAGGATGTTCTAAGACTCCATGCCACACACAATTGACTAACTCACATAATCAATCAAGACATGCAATCCCAAACATTTACAACAGAAACCTAGTGAACCCAAACCTAGAACCGTAAGGGCTCTGATACCAAAATGGAACGACCAACCCTTTTTTTTAATAAATAAATAATAAATAATAATATAAAAGTTAACTACAACTAGTGGTCCCATACCCACTAGCCACCTAACCACATTCACAATCCAACAGCGGAACAACATACCAATAAATAACCAATAAAACAATAACCAATAACCAAATAAGTAATATCCAGCATACATTCCAAACAGCATAAATCAAACAACCATCAATCCTAACAATGCCAGGTAACCATACAATCAAGTCCCTAGAACATCCTCCCCTTCATTGCCTTTGATTCCACGATCACACTTTGCCTTTACCTGCACCACAAACACAAATTGAGATGCATGAGTATTTGATAAACACTCAGTGAGGCAATCCTCCCATCTACTGGGCTATACACACAAGCAATAAGATCTCTACATGCCACAAACAACAATCAATAAAACAAACCAGGCAATATACAGAGCATGCAACATCCATCGTAACTGAACAAGGGGTGTCGACCGACACCAGATGGTGTCGATCGACACTGACTATCTGGTGTCGACCGACACCCTGCCCGACACTCCCGAAAACCCTAGTTTGTGTCGACCGACACCTCCACATGGCATCGATCGACCCTCGCCAAAGTCCCGAGCCGTCCTCGCGTTGGTGTCGACCGACACCCCAACTGGTGTCGACCGACACCGATACCGAGCAGCGATTTCCCTCGATCAGAAACTCCGAATCTCGCCTCCAATCTTCTCCAATCCGCTCCTTGCACTCCCAGAAGCCAAACCCAGCCCAGATAGCAACGAAAACTCATAGAGAACTCAAAGAAACAAACACATAAGCACCAAATCACATAGAATCTAGAGATCTTAGCTTAGATAAGCCATGGTCATGCACTCACCTCTTTGCAGGAAGTTTCTGACCAATAAGAACGAATCCCTCACTCCTAGCAAGCTTCTAGCACCTTCCCAGCCTCCAATCTCTCAAGAACAGCCAAGAAATCTCCCAATCTCTCTCACAATCTCAAGAACACTTGTTTTCTCTCTTTTCCTCTTTTTCAAACAAAAACGGCGACCACAACCTCTGGAACACGACCTAGGTCGTTTCCTTCCTTTTAAGACCCAGTTCAATGGTTTTCCTTACACCAAACCGAACCAAATCGATTAAAAACTCATTCTGATCGAACCGAAAAATAAGTGGTGTCGACCGACACCCCCTTGGTGTCGATCGACACCCATCCCCAAAAACCAAATTTTTGGTTTGCGGATGTTACACATTTTTACCTTCAAAGGTTGGAATTTTAAGTTTTAAACCACCTAAATTGTCATTTCTTGTACCAAAAGGATTAACATCACCTTGATCACGGTTTCTAAGACTTCATCTAGGTCGGTTTCCTCTTCTTCATGGAACTCCTCTTCTTCAATTTCCTCCTCGGGCCGGTAAGTCCTCCTTGAACGTTCCCTCCTGGGTGCAGGTCTAGAACGGGTTTGTTGGCTGTTCTGAATCTCGTTGCGCCTCTGATGTAGTTCTTCTAGACCTTTATTCATAAGGTTAGTAATAGTGTAATTCAATGCCCTCATTTGCAAGTTAGATAGCCCGACGACAGAATTTCCTGGCCGATCTCTTTCTCCATCACTTTCCATGGTTTCCTGAAAACTTAACACCAATAGTTAGCAGGTAAAAAATCCTCACACACTTAAGTGTTTCTCTCGATTTTGGTAGGTTACTCAAGAGATTTCTTTCTAAGTTCTAAGAGAACAAATCCAAGCAACCCAATGGAATTCCCAAGCAACAAGGGAAGAAGGAAGATAGAAAGACAAGAGGATTTTGTGAAATATGTTTTAACCACTTGATACGCCCAAATTCGAGGATCACTCAGCCGGATTAGAAAGGATAGAAACTCGCCAAGGTGCAAGGTGCAACGAGGAAGATTCAATGGATTGAGGGGTCGCACAGCAGTTGCGGAAGGCTGCTGATATTCCCAACTCTAATCGCTGCTAGATATGACACACTAGTCCAACAAGAGGAGGCTGTTGCTTGGATATTACTCACCAAGAAACAAAGAAGTGTTCTAAACAAAAGAACAAAGAGATAGACTCTTAAAATGAAAAAGAAAATTGATTGATTATTCTCAAATGAGATTACATGAGTTTATGTAGGGATAAGAAACTTGGTAACAAAGTCAAGGATTGATTATTCTTGAAACTAAAACATAATAAAGATATATAGTTGAATGAAGACCCAACTCTTGAAGTTTGTCTTTCCAAGGTGTCCTTCCCAAGGTGAGTTGAACTCTATTTTCGTCACCCTTCTTTGACCACAAAATAAAGTGATTATTTTGGGCTTTCTTGGACTTGAATTAGGCTCAAAATGGACAGGACTTGGTAGACAACATCCCCAATAAAATATTATATGCTTTCCTTGCCCATAATCTCTTGAATTAGCCCAATAAGTGCATCCTTGAACTTCTCTCTCTTCCACTCCTTGGTCCAATTTTGCTGATGAGAAACAACATGGGCTGTACCATTTCTTCACTTTTGCCTTAGTAGAAACAACACATGATTGCCATACATAATTCTGGAAGCTCTTAAACCAGTTGAACCTAAAACTCTTCAAGTGAACAACTAGATTAACCTCCTTAGGCAAATGGAATGTATCGCAAATGGTTATTTGGCTGGAAGAATTGAACTTCAACTTTGTTCGTGTTGAACAAGGCTCAAGGATCTTCATTGATGGTCTCATGATCATCTCATACCCCTCCTCTTGAAAAAATTTTGTCCTCGAAACTGTAAGGCCTTGGGTTGGAGAGTGTTGAATGATTCTTCAGGCATAGATAATATTGGATACCTCTTTATTGGTGCATTAGTTAAATAATCCATACTGACAAGGTTGTTCATGAACATGCCTTCCTTCACGGCTTCCTCAGTCTGATTTTTGATGACCTCTTTGTGCTCTGGTAACTCGGCTTCCAATTGCTCACTTAGTGAATTTGTTATTTCGAACAGATTTTTCTAAACCAGCAACTCCTTATGCTCCTTTGGTGATGGTAACAAATCAAATACAACATGCTCTTCCTTAGAAAAAAAAGAGACGTCATTGCTTGTTGGTAACCTGGCGTGACAGTAGATACTCTATTAGTTGGTCTGGAAGTCCTCCTTAGAATATGATTTGAATCACGATGGTGATTGTAATGACCCGTATCACAAAGTACGTACCAGACGTGAGTAACGTGCACGAAGGACGTGGAGATGTCTCGAAAAGACAAAGAAAAGGGAATTTTCAAGAAAGGACTAAGTGACTTGTGTTTAAAGTTACCAAGTTGCGGAAGGGTCCAGGGCCGAAGAACGGACGTGAATTGATGGGACATCCGGTTCATGGGACGATGAAGAAACAAGGATGATGGTGAAAAGAAGGAAAAGGGAGAAATGGCCATGGAAAACGGTACGAAGGACGTAAGACGGACCATGGGAACGGAATGGCCGTGTACCAGCCGGACGGACGATGTACCGCGGGACCACAGATGGATCGGACGTATCGGACGGGAGATCCGAAGATGGATGAGGAATATCGGTGTCATGGACGAGAGATCCAAAGAAAGTCGAGAAAGATCGGAGTCACGGACAGGAGGACCGAGGACTGCCGAGGAAATAGACTCGCGGACGAATGGGTCGTTTCTGCGGACAAGTGCGGCAGCTTGGGATGCAAGAGAGACACGGAAGAACGTGGAAGCGGAAGAGTCCCTGCGTGGGAGAGAGATGACACGTGTCACACGATTAAGCCACTTCCGCCAGCGAGTGAGATACACGCGCGAGTGGGGAAGAGTACATGCAAAAAATGTGACACTTGTCACTTGATTTTTGCCACTTGCTAGCCTATGAAATCGAGTGAAGTGCTTATAAATAGCACCTCTATCCTCTCATTTTCGTTCAAAACCTCTCTAGACACTAAAGCTCTGCCCAAATTTTCTCTCAACTCTTTTGGAGAGAAAATCTCTTGATTTCGAGTGAAGAGGAAGAAGAAGATCTTGTCGGTGGGAAGCTCACTCAAGGGGAGGTGCTGTCAGATTGGCGTGGTGTGGTGGAGTTCCAATCAGCCAAAGGTCTTCAAAGCCAAGGTGAGTTATGGATTTTAAGGGATGAGAGGTGTGTGAGCTCTCTAGCTCTCGCATCGGCCCTTGTTGTGTGTTGCATGGTACTTGTTGCATGTAGATCTAGAGACATGCATGTAGACAAGGGGGTTTTTAGAGCATTCTTGGGGGAGAATGATTTTATCTTAGACTAGATGCAAGTGTGAAATGTAGATCTATTGATTTTAAAACTTGTGATGGGTAAAAATAATTTTAGAAACCTCATACAAGTGTGAAATGCCTTGCATGTTGGATTTCTAGAGTTTCAAGAATTTTTCGAAGGGTGGAAATAATTTCTAAAACTCTCAAGCAAGTGTGAAATGCCTTGCATGATGACTTTTGGGGTTTTCAAGAATTTTTCAAGGGTATGAAAATATTTTAAAAATCTCATGCAAGTTTGGAAGGCATGGTCGATTTTGGGGATTTTGGGAATTTTGGGGGGTTTTGTTATGCTTGTTAAAATTGTAATTTAATTTTGCATAATATTCGAGTGAGGTTAAACCCCTAGATCCGATGGGAGATCGATCTACGGAGTGGTTTATTTTGGGTGAGTCCATATGTGAATTTCCGGGATGGTAAGAGCCGTATGAAGGACCCAAAAATTTAAAGATTAAGTTTAACCTCTATAAATTGAAAGAGTGGTTGTTGGTGAGGCCATGCGAGGAAGAGTGCCGCATGTGAACCCAAAACCAAAGAATTATAACCTCATGGTGTCGATGGAAGATCGAACCATTGGAGTGTTGGTTTCTAAGGACATGCGAGAATCTCCAGGTCGGAAAGAGCCACATGCATAAGGAATAATTTGGGGTTTAGATGCATGTAAAAAAATGGTTAACTAAAAGACTTAAAAATTTGGGGGTTGGGAGCATTTAGGATGCATGCATGGTAGAATTTTCTTATGTTGAATGAATCATTTCTTGTGGCTTAAGTTTGTGTAATGATTGTTGTTGCTGGCATGTGTTGCTTGCTTTTTCTGTAGTTTGCGGGTTGAATGTCTCGGTCCGTAGCTAGAGATCGTACTCTGTTCCTGACATGTGTGTGGAAGTCCGATGAGCTAATCAAGAGGGATCTCATGGCATGACGGATTTGGGTCTAGCTAGCTACTAGCCTGAACCGTATGATGATGCGGCACAGTATACCCGATTGTTACCTGGGATGGGTCAACTCGGAGGATTTGGAGTGTGTCCGGTTGGTTGCCTTTGTTGTATCAACACGGAAGAGTGTTGGGACAGGACAGAGGATCGATGGGCCCTAGGTTGTAGAGATATGTCTGGGATGTGTTCCCTAGGTTGATTATGATATCCCTTGCTTGGGCCACTGAAGAAGAAGAATATTGAGGAATTGGACTTAGCATTCTATCTAATGCTTTGGGTGAGGTCTGGTAGTGTCAGTCATGGTGTGGATACCTGACTTTGGAGTCAAGCGTGGTCAAGTTATCTTGATGCACGACTAGCTCTTTCCACTTTGGCAGTGATTGCAAGGTGAAGTGGCGTGGAGGCCAATTTAGAGTAAAGGTCTAGACGAGTCAGTTCTTGTTTGTTCCTTGATTGATTGATTGATTGATTGATTGTGTGGTTGATTGCTTGTTAAGCTTCCACATTGTGTGCTTTGATTTTGGGGTAGTTGTGGGGTAGTTGGATGTGTTGAGATAGCATGTTATAGGGAGATAGCATGTTATTGGGGGATAGCATGTTTAGAGGGTTGCCCAACTCACTGAGTGATCTTATATTGCTCACCCTTCTCCACAATTGTTTTTCTTGCTGGGAAAGTTAAGAGGGTAGTACCGAGTTTAATGGATCGGATATGATGTTTTCGTGCTGTGTTGCAAAGTCCTTGCTTCTTCTTGTTATTTTTATTTCTTTGTTTCTTTGTTAAGTTGGATCCAACGCTTTGGTTTTGTGTTGTTATTGATTTTGTAAACTTTATTCTATACATATATATACTAAATCGATTATATTCATATATAAATAGGACAAGTGGAGCTGGTACGGATTAGTCCGGGCCAGCAGAATGCTGCATACGTACCAAGGGTTGCAAATCCTAAGGAATGTAGTACATAGCGGAGACGGGCACCAGTGGACTGGATGGGGATTCTAATTTGTTGGTGAAACCTCGGCTGGATCGCAGACAATCGTCTGTTTGTGACGACCTCTGGGCCGGTCCGCGGTTAGTCCGGCCGTGCGGGCGGTTTGGAGGCGTTACAGTGATGGTGGGGAACAAATCGTTTCCTCAAAACATATTTCATTTCTGCTCAAGTTTCAATTGTTCTCCATTACTCCTCCTGCTTACCACCAACTGATCCCACCAAGTAATAGCATAATCACAAAATGCAGTGGTTGCAACTCGTACCTTTTTCATCTTGCAATAGTTTTGACAACTAAAAATTGACTCAACCTTTTTCTCCCACTCTAGATATGAATCTGGGTCGTTCTTGCCTTGAAAGGTAGGAATCTTCAACTTCAAAATACCCATGTTATCATCCACTATTTCTCTTACTTCTCTAGCACTTCTTGGACTCAAGTGGCTCTCTCTTGAGGATTGACTATTGTAATAATCATCAGCCCTTGCTACTCTAGGTTGATCTATTTCTCTTCTATGATGCAACATTTGTGGTCATCTCGGTTGTGCCTCCGCTTAAACTTCATCCAACCTTTTGTAGATGGCATTCATCTCAACCTTCCACGACCTTCGCATCTCTTCCATAAGTGCTTGAAATTGTAGATTTGGAATCCCAATCTCTCTGTCTTCGATGATCCCACAATCTCGAGGATCATTATACATTTTTTTTTTCTTTTTTTTTTTTTCTTTTCCTCTTTTTTTTTTTGTTTTGAAAGAATATGAATAGATAGAAGATGAAAGAAAATGATAGAAGATGAAAAGGTAGAAGAAGAAAGAAAAAGATGAAAATATGGATAGATGAGAAGATCAACGGACAAGTACCGGTTGAGTGGCTCTGATACCACTTGATACGCCCAAATTCGAGGATCACTCAGCCAGATTAGAAAGGATCGAAACTCGCCAAGGTGCAAGGTGCAACGGGGGAGATTTAATGGATTGAGGGGTCGCACAACAGTTGCAGAAGGCTGCTGATATTCCCAACTCCGATCGCTGCTAGATATGACACACTAGTCCAGCAAGAGGAGGCTGTTGCTTGGATATTACACATCAAGAAACAAAGAAGTGTTCTAGACAAAAGAACAAAGAGATAGACTCTTAAAATGAAAAGAAAAATTGATTGATTATTCTCAAATGAGATTACATGAGTTTATGTAGGGATAAGAAACTTTGGTAACAAAAACAAATATTGATTATTCTTGAAACTAAAACATAATAAAGATAGTTAGTTGAATGAAGACCCAACTCTTGAAGTTTGCCTTTCCGAGGTGTCCTTCTCAAGTGAGTTGAACTCTATACTCGTCACCCTTCTTTGACCACAAAATAAAGTGATTATTTTGGGCTTTCTTGGACTTGAATTAGGCTCAAAATTTACTGGATTTGGTAGACAACATCCCCAATATAGTTTCATATGCCCTCCTTGCCCATAGTCTCTTGAATTAGCCCAATAAGTGCATCCTTGAACTTCTCTCTCTTCCACTCCTTGGTCCAATTTTGCTGATGAGAAACAACATGGGCTGTACCATTTCTTCACTTTTGCCTTAGTAGAAACAACACCTGATTGCCATACATAATTTTGGAAGCTCTTAAACCAGTTAAACCTAAAACTCTTCAAGTGAACAACTAGATTAACCTCCTTAGGCAAATAGAATGTATCGCAAATGGTTGTTTGGCTGGAAGAATTGAACTTCAACTTTGTTCGTGTTCAACAAGGCTCAAGGATCTTCATGGATGGTATCATGATCATATTACCACTCCAAGGCTGGATTTCTCCTCAGCCATCATGATTTCTCTTCCACCACCTAGCCAAATGCAAATCTCTTTTTTTTTGTTATATATTAGGATTTTTTTTTCGAATGTCTTTGTTTTTTTTTTTTTTGAAAATAGAAATGACCTAGGTAAGGAGATGGCCCAGATTTAAGATAGAAAGAAGAAAAAGTGTTTAAAATGGAAGATGAGAAGATGAACAGACAAGAACCGGTTAGTGGCTCTGATACCACTTGATACGCCCAAATTCGAGGATCACTCAGCCGAATTAGAAATGATAGAAACTCGCCAATGTTCAAGGTGAAACAAAGGAGATTTAATGGATTGAGGGGCCACACAACAGTTGCGGAAGGCTGCTGATATTCCCAACTCCAATCGCTGCTAGATATGACACACTAGTCCAGCAAGAGGAGGTTGTTGCTTTGATAATACACACTAAGAAACAAAGAAGTGTTTTAGACAAAGAAAAAACAGATAGACTCATAAAATGAAAAGGAATATTGACTGATGATTCTCAAATGAGATTACATCCCCTATATATTAATAGAGAAGCATTTTGAGAAAAATGCTGAGGTTTCGTCGTTAGAGAGCTTCAAACACTTTTTAGCAATTTATCCTATTTAGTAATACTAATTTACAATACATGCCATTATATGTTTAACCAAAAAATAATAATAAAAAGATGTTGTTAAATTTCTCATTTTTTACATATACTATATTTTGTTAACGTGTACTTTTAAAACATTTAAATATAATATCTAATTTTATTCGTAAAAATAGTTATTCATCAAATAATATACAAATTTTTTTTCCCAAACACTAGAAGAAGAAATGAATGTAACAAAAAAAATCAGCAAAGTAAAATAGAAATTTGAACTTAATTGTACTCATATCTTTACATTTTATGTAAATGCATGTTACACTTCTTAGAAATTCCAAAATTTTAATTTTTTTTTTTGTATCTAATCATTTGTCCTGTTTCAATAAATTAGTTTTAAATCACACAAAGAACATGTTGCCATAAATAGTAACATTTTATCAATATTTTCTCGACTACGTTAAAACTTTTTCATGTTCAAAGATTTTAACGGGTGAGACGTATTTTAAATAAAATAAACGAAATTTGAATTAAAAATATTTTAATTACATATTACGTTTGACACAAACGGATATTAATTCAATAATTATAATTTTACTCATAATAATTTTATTTAAATCGATTTATTCGCTCATAGTGCGGGTGGTTACCTAGTGTGTTTATATAGGGATAGAAAACTTGGTAACAAAGCTAAGTATTAATTATTTTTGAAATTAAAAGGAAATAAATATAGATAGTTGAGTAAATACCCAATTCTGATGTTTTTCTTCCCAAAGTGTCCTTTCCAAGGTGAGTTGAACTTCATTTTCGTCACCCCTCTTTGACCACAAAATAAAGTGATTGTTTTGGGCTTTCTTAGGTTTATATTAGGCTCAAAGTGGGTTGGACTTGATAAGTATCATTCCCAAAAGATTTTCCCATGCTCCCTTTGGCCATAAGCTCTTGAGTTAGCCCATGAAGTGCACTCCTTATCTTCTTAGCTTTTGCTATAGTCATTTGTCCTTCAGGTATAAGAAATGGTTCCTCAGCTACAAGATCCTCTGGTTCAAGCTTAGCTACATTTTCCTTATGTTCAAACCCAGCTAAAAACTCATCCTACTTAGCTCCATCCATCAACACATCAGATAATATTGTTCCATCCCTCTCTTCCTATAATCATATCTAAGACCTGTGGCAAAACATCATCTAAATAATAAAAATATGGTATCAGAATTTAGAAATGAACTTCTTGAAATAATAAATTTACGATAAACAAACAAAATTTGGTTCCTCTTCCTTCACAGCTTTGGGAGGAAGTTGAAACTAGTCTTCAAAGTTGAAACTTTTATGTTCTTATAAAAAAATGAGAGGAAAGCCATTTTGAGTAATACCTTGGCAACAGCTTTGGGAGGATAGTCTCCAAGTAGTCTTGCATCAACGCATTGCTTCACTCTGTCTTCACTTAGTTTAGGGGTTTCCTGCGGCAACACACAATATCTTTAACAATAATTCATTTTTAGGGAACATTTAGAGTCGCAGTAATCAATATAAACACACATACACACAAAACAAAAACAACAGAATTGTGGAAAAATTAATTCCACAAGTAAAGTCAATACTATATCAGAAAATGTAAATTCAAGTTACTCTACTCCACAAGTAAATTCAAGTAACAGCAACCACTCAGTCAGGTAACTAACAATTTCTTAAGAATTGTTCTCTTAGATGTTTGTGTATTACATTACATGTCACTTGTTGAACAAAAACAGACTATGAACTACTACTAGTGTTGATAATGTGTAATCAGGGATCACAATTTGATAATTATGTACTTTTTTATTGGATATGCAAATACGAACTAGGCTACATTTGTGGGTTTAAATAAAGAGACATGTATGCTTGTATCAATTACAAAGACAAAACAGGGTTAGTATCGATATGTATTAGAGCTTAACGGGGAAGGAAAATGGATATGATCATGATTAGAAAGTCGCGTTTGGAGATTAGCTCTGTGTTTACTTGATTAGGCCTTTGTTTGGTTGGATTAAACCGAAACAAAAAGTCCAATCTTGTTACATGAAATGAACACTTTTGATAACATCGTGATCAAAATTGATCATTACATTCTTTCATATATTATTATTACAAATGGTGAATAAAATACATGATTATGCTTATATATATACATATGTGGATAAATATTATTACTGGACAGGGAATATCAGTTTCATTTTCATCATTTTCCACCTCAGGATGAGGATGATGATTGTTCGGTTGAATGGTCGAACTTACAAGTTGGACCGGCTTTGCAAAGGCCGAAGCGACTGAATCTGGGCAAACAGCTTGATTAGGTCTTAACAGTAAGCCATTGTCGTTGAGAGCCAGTCCAGGCTCTATCGGGGTTATATTCTTGGGGTGATGGTATTTACACTTATTTGCACTTAATTACTGCTCTCGTTTCTCTGGATGTTCTGGCAATTTTTTGTGAGACATGTTTTCTCTTCTCTTATTAGACTTGATATTGTTTGCATATACTTCATTATTTTCTACATATATATATACATATATATATAGTAGAAGAATATATCTAGCATTAAATACTCAAATGGCATGTTTAGAAGAAATATATCATCATTAACATTTATTATATTTAGTTATAATTGTAATTTTGTTTTTACTATAAGATAATGCTATATTTATCTTTACTTATTTATCATTACTTGATTATTTTTTTTAGTAATTAAGTTTACCAAATACTTTAGATATAATTCATTTCATGAGTTACATAGTTTTTTGCTTGAGGAAACACTATCATATTTTATAAATTAGATACAGAAGTTATTATGAATACAAAAGTCAAATCTATATAATAATAAAAAGGGCAATTGACAAAAATAACACTATTTTAAGTTTTTGTTCCAAAACTAGCACACACTATTAAAAATTCCAAATTTAGCACAATTTTTATTAAAATAAAATAAATAAGACACTCACACAATTCGTTCTATCAATTTTTTGAACTCCGATGAAGTTTATGAGCTTTTGGAACTCCGGCGGAGCTTATGAGGAACTCCGACGAAGATGACAATGATGATTTCAAAATCCCTTCTTCCTCCCAGCTTTGGATTCGTAAACCTCTTTAACCTGCAAACATAAACATCTCTCACCACTCTACAAACAAGAAGCCCAGATTCAGTCGTTATCCGGGAAAAGAGAATGTTACTCTGCCTCCATCTCCGCCTCCTAGCTCAACCCGTCTATTGACTATGGTACGGATCTGCTTTGCTCGTCATCTGTTCTTGATTGTAGCGTAGTTTGTATCCTATCAAGTGTTGATTGCTCTATAAGAGATTTCACTACTCCAATTTGTTTTCTTGGAGAAGAGGCCCATGGTTTAGTTGATAAATTAGTAAATGATGTATGTTTTAAGGTGAATTGTGAGGGCTATTTATGCAATTCTATGGAGGATATGTTATCAAAGTCGAGTTCATCTTGGGTATGGGAAAACTCTGATTAAAATTTAGTTTTAACCTAAAATTTGATAAGCTTGTATGTGTTTGATTGAATCTGGGCTTGGGATTGAAGAATTTTTTTATTTTCTAGATTCTATTGCAGTTGGGTCTGAGGAAACTCTTGATTCTCTGTAATAGTGAAATGAAGTTTAAGGCATTTATGACTGAGAATGGTGGGAGTCATTTAGAGAAGATGTTTCTTCCAACATTTGAAAAATGGGGAAGACCTGTCATCTTTTTCTCACTAAAGAACACTAGGTCTTCCTTCATAACTTTCACAATGATGATGGAGTGATCAGCTTCGCAAAGATGTTCTGTTTGAATGTTGTTTTTCTGTACTAAGCAGTTAGAAACATTGTTAGTATTTGTACTGAGTTCAGTGGTGGGTTAGCTTCAAACAAATTGTAGATCACTAGTGAAAAATCAAATCTTAGGTGTTTCTTATTGTGATTTAATTTTGTGTAGTAAATCGTCAGATGCTTCTACTGTATAGTTGTTGATGTTCAGATGATCGTGTATTGATGTGTTTCATAGTCACATTCGAAGATTAAGGAAGCATTGTTGAGAATTCATGAAGACTTTCCTGAAAATTATTCCATGATTTCAATTTTTATTGTAGGAAATGGGGTTGTAGATTTCTCTAAGCTATGTATTCTATCTCAGATGACACAAGATGCAAGTATACTTTGAATATCTGCTGATGAAACTGTGTTCCTTTATTCAATTTTAATTTATATGTTGTTTAGACATATATGATGTTTATGTTAGCACTTTGCTTTAACTGTGACTGAACTTCATGAAAGATTGTATGAAATTCGGGAAGAATTCTATGAAATTCAGGAAGGATTGTACGAAATTCAGGAAGAATTCTATGAAACTCAAGAAGGATTTCCTTGAACTTCATGATGACTTTCATAGAAAATTTAGATTTCCAAAACTAAGTTTTTTTTTTTTTTTTGACACAACAACTAACTAGATTGGCTCATACAAGCCTATATGATCCAAAAATCAGAATGTACATGTCATTACCCCTCACAATGGAGTAATCTACAAATATTTGACACATTGAAGCAAAACACACAAAAATAGAGTTTTAGAAACACATTTGTTCAAATTTAGTAAAATTACAGTAGTATTCAAGAAGGACACTTTGAAATTCAGGATACTCTTCATAAAAGTAATGGAGTAATGATTGAAAACAATAAAGTGCATAAATTCATCATAGTTGAGTAACCAGTGATACATTAAGGCACCATATAAATAGAAGATTAAAAATTCATTTATTCTAATGTAGGAAGAATTTCATAATGTTTAGGAAGGATTGCATAATGTTTAGGAATGCATTCATGAATTTTAGGAAGCTATTCCTAAATATACCAAAATCTCAAAACGGGAATAACTAGAACCAAAAGATACAAGCAGATTCATATAACTTTCACACCATATACACAAAGCAATCAATTTTGAAACTAAGAAGCCACAAATTCCAATGAAACCATCAAAAGGGAAATTATTGATGCTTGTGTCCTCGAGACCATGTTTGTAATGACGAGTTCTCCTAAGCTCTTCACCGCAGCAATTGAAAGTTTCAATCTGAAAATCATGCTCCTCATTTCGTCTTTCTCCTGCGATTCCAATGGTGATTGCTCAACAACCGAGCTTCCAATTGCTGTGTCAGCACTATACGACTTCGAGAATCGTGATGATTTACATCAAAACCAATGACAACAACAAACTTTCTTACTTTTTACCAACTACTTTGTTCCCAATGACATTATAACGAACACTTGGTATGCAACAACTGTGGTGTTGATATCTATTGACTTCGTATAACACCCATCCAGTTTGGACATGTGATTCATCAAAGAATAAACATTGTTAGAAATTTCAAAACCAAACATAATCCGTTAAACAATACTCTCAAGTTCTTATTCAATATGTCAAAACTGAATCAAAGTGACAAGAAGAGCTGCAAAACTATACTCTCACATAATCCATTAAAAGTGATTTGCATCTTCTCCAACAATCACTAAACAATTTGTTTTATTTTTTTATTAGAATAGAGAGAACGCAACCTAATAAGATGAATAAAGTAAAACACTAATCACCTTTAGGATTTGTCTTTCCCTAAAGTTTTACCTCGTTTTCAATCACCTTCGTACATGCACCCATCTGCCGAAGATACTTGCCAGATCTGTGTCGAAATCTGCCGAAGAAGCTTTCGATGTAGAGATCTTTGTTGGGATTTGGGAAGCGGCTTCTCAACATCAACTAAAACGTGGGAGTCACATGCCTAGTCGTTTCTTGAGATCTCGATCTCACCATTGGAATAGAAGACTGAGCTAACAACATCAAACCATCTCGTCTCTCTAATTCGCTGTTTAAAATCACCAACACCAAAAAGAACTACGAATCCGAACCCAATTGGTAATGGAATCGATGAATCTCTGCTTAAATCACTTCAATGGAGCTTCTATCGATTGATTTAATTGTTAATTGAAAAAAAATGAAGATCTCAGATTGGAAGATTCATCACAAGCTTCACATGAGAAAGTTAAACAGAACCGTGAGTTTGATTTTTTTTGTTCTCTTTTAATTTTTTTTTTGTTGTTATTTATTTTGAATACTTAATATTCACAAATGCTAGATTTGGAACAAATAAACTTGTGTGCTAACTTTGGAAGAAAAACCTAAAATAGTGCTATTTTAGCGTATTTCTCTAATAAAAATCTCTAAAAAATAACTATTACACTTGCATCTTTTTATAATAATTTTTCATTAATTATAATTTTTTATTTTAATTGTTAAAATATATTAAACAAATTATTACAAATATTTAGTTAACCCATTTTAGTTTTTGGTATATCTATATTGTTACAACTTACAACTTTTACCTAATTTGATAAATCATTGCAAACTTTAGGTTTGTTTGGTAAATTTATGAAAAACTACCAAAATAATATTTTAGTAATTACCTTTTTATGATAGCTTTTCATAAAATAAACTAATATTTAGTTACTAATATATATTGTAGTGAATCATTGTAACCTACCATTGCAACATTTGATTTATTGACAACCGCTGCAATTTAAAACTAAATAAATATTGTTACAATATTTGCTTAATTTGATGAACCATTATAACTTTCTGTTTATTTGATGAAACATTATAGATTTCGTACATTATAAAATATACTTGTCAACATTAATCATAGGAAAAATGGCAAATCACTATACATAATTATTTGGTGAAGGACACATAAATCATCAAAAACACTAGAATTTTGTCTCTTTGCCTTTAAACAAGAACACGAGATTCCGTTTAACCTTAGGTTCGAGAATAGATGACATAGTCTTTACGAGAGCTTTCACTTCATGTATATAAAGAAATTAAACTTCCACGGAGATTAGCGTAAATAATTCATATTTCCGTATAGTGATCAAAAGGTGATTAAACTTCGTGCCGAATGTATATGTGATTATGCCCAGTTCTGCCGCACTGGTGGACAATCAAAAGTGTAAATGCGGATGAGTCAATAATAAAGTACAGAAAGTAAAGAACACCATAACTTTGTTAATGAGGTTCGGTTTTTTCTACTCCCCGAGACTACGTCCAGATTTCGATTCCACTAGAACAATAAAGCAAATACAACCTATTCGCAAACGCGTAAATCAAGCACAACCCTCTTAATTCACCGCTCTGTTCTACAACATGAAATCTTAAGGATAATTCTCTACCCTTAACTAGACTAACACCAAGTCTAAATTTAAACAAAGATAACCTAACCTTGGGCTAAACTCCCCCTGAGCCTAAACTTCAGATCTCCAACTCTCTGGATCAACCTTCACTCACACGTCACACCGATAAACAAAGAAGCTTGAACAACACAAGCACCAGACCGCAAAACTAAGCCGCACACCAACACAGAAAGCTCTCTAGGATTTATCTTTATGCCTCAGTCTCTCTTCCATCTCTAAGACGTGCCCAACACCTCCTTATATACCCATCAAGACTTCCGAATAACCATAGGAGAAGATTCCAATTTAAGAAAAAGTTGATGTGTCGTATTATAATATATATTAATAGAGAAGCACATTTAAGAAAAAGCTGATGTGTCGCCGCCAGAGAGCTCATGACACTTTTTAGCAAAATACCCTTAAAATTGCTAACTAATTACAGCTCTATGCCATTGTATTTATTTTAAAAATAATCAACTAAATAATAATTAGATATGTCATCATTTCTCACACAAATTTAATAGTAAAGCAAAATTTCACTAAAATTTACTTACAAATATACAAGTCAAAATTATATTGATTTTTTAAAATTAATATAACTATTGATTTCTTAAAATCAATATAAGTAAAATATTCTAAAAAGACTATAAAAACATATCAATTAATATAAAGTTAATAAAAATAAAGAACATATAAGTTATTAAACATATAAATTATTAACGTAATCATATAAAAACGAAATGTTATATGTTAATATTATTACCATAATAATTTAAATAACAAGCTTTTAATAGTTATTAAAATGGATTATAAAAAGAAGTATATTATCCTTAAAATATCTCTAACTCACTAAGAGAAACTTAATTCCCAATAAATATAGATTTATATATCTTCATAAATAAATATAAAAATGACAATAAATTAGGGGATATCATGATGTGTGATTATTTATATATATCTAAGTATGTAAACTAATTAATCTCAACATTTAGTGTGATTATTTATTAAAAAATGGAAATATTGATAACCAAATAGGAATATATGTTCTAATTGTATATTCATTTTTGTGCTATTAAAAATGAATGAGACAATAACCCTTATCATTATAAATAAACTTAGTACCCAAAAAAAACATAATATTTAAAATGAGTGATTATTAGATTATGCAAAATTGTTATAGTTACTCGACAAACCATAAATATAAATTTAATTTTTAAAATACACAAAAATATATATTGCCATAAATTGTAACATTTTATAAATATTTTTTTACTACGTTCACATATTTCACAGGTGAAATGTATTCTTACACGTATACGTTGATTTTGGAATTTCATTAATTTTTTCATAATGGCTTTTTTAGATAATAATCCGTCATTTATAGAAAATATTAACAAATTGACTAACTCAAAATATTTAAATAAAATCAAAATATTAAATCAATAAATTAGATTATCTTCAAACAATTTAGTTTAGAATCTGATTGTTACTAACATATAATAAAATTGAACCATTAAACTACCAAGTAATTTAGTATATGTTGTTATAGTTACATAAGAAACAAAATTGTTATGATTACAAAATAAAACATAAAAAGATATGAATTTGATTTTTAAACCACACAAAAGACATGTTGCAATAAATAGTAACATTTTATCAATATTTTCTCTACCAGAGAACCTCTTACACATTCAAAGATTTTACAGGTGAAACATATTTTTTATACGAAAAACACAACTTTGACTAAATAATTAAAAAGTTAAAGTTACATATTATGTTTGACACAAACAGATATTGGTTCTATGATAATTTTTTTTTTTAAATCGATTTATTCTGCACATAGTGCGACTCAGATTACCAACTCTCTGGATCAACCTTCACTCACACGTCACACCGATGAACAAAGAAGCTTGAACAACATAAGCACCAAACCGTGAAACTAAGCCGCACACCAACACAGAAAGCTCTCTAGGATTTATCTTTATGCCTCAGCTCTCTTGAATCTCTAGGACGTGTCCAACACCTCCTTATATACCCATCAAGACTTCCTAATCACCATAGGAGAAGATTTCCAAATTCCATAAGAAAAAAGACTTTTTCCTTTTTGCTATTTTCCTTTTCTTTGTAAAACTCCAATTTATTCAACCAAAGAAATAATAGTTTTCCTCTTCAGTCCATCCTTAAATATTACCTTCTCAAATCTTTTAGAAACTTCTCACACACATTAAAGAACAACAATCATGTATCACGTCTTGAATTACACATACACTACTTCAGCCATCCAATACATCTTCAAAAAGGTGCATGATTGATTGTTTTATGACAATTTATATTCATTTTCCTTAAGTTTGTTGACCAGACACACATCTTGTGGTAACTTAATACATAAAATGTATTTGGAAGCAAGATACGATCAATCAATGAACCGTGTGACCCAAGCCTCTTTATTTTAAACCTAAGAATTTTATATTATAGGCCAGTTAAGATTTACATGAAAAGGATTTTGATAACTGTATTTCTAAATTGATCGATCCCTTGACAAGTCTAAAGTCAAAACCTTAAACTCATGTCTTCGTTCTGACTTAATTCGTTCTATGCACTCGGAGACGAAGTAGAATTAAGTAATCTGAATTTAGTTTGATCAAAACCCTTTGATGTCGGGCTCTAATAAAGAGGACGATGACAACACAACCAGCAATTTTGTCACTTCCCAATGATTTGCTATAGAGCTGCATCGCACGCGTCTTGAGATTGTACTACCAGACTATTTCCTTGGTTTCTAAGAGCTTTCGATCGCTAGGTTCTGCACCGGAGCTTTACAAGAATCGATCCCTCCTAGGCCACTCGATCCCTCCTAGAGTGCTAGGCCACGATGAGAGTTCTCTCTATGTCTGCTTAAGGTTCCCTCTGGACACTAACCTCGCTGGTACACTCTCTGACGTAAACCTGACTGATTGAAGAATAATTCAAATGACCCATCATCTCCCATTTCTCCTTATCCACAATTGCATTCATCGAATCATCTCTATTAGACAGAATATATACAAAATTGCTGGGTATGTGCCCTCCTCTTCTAGATTCTCTTTCTTGGATTGTAAGTCTCATAAATGGTATCAGGCTCCAAGCATGCGTGTGGACCGGAGCTCCTCTTCCTCTACAGTTAGTTTACTTAACGGGAATGAATATGTAGCAGGAGGTTGCCATGCAAGATCGCAATTCCATGAACGGGGTTGAAGCGTTTTGATCTTAAGACTCAAACTTGGAGTTTTATAACTATCCCTAGCGTGGAGATACCAATTAAGGTGTTGAAGATGCAGTAGCTGTAGCAGATCATTGTGCGGAACAAGGAGCTGCTAGGAAACAGGACTTAGGAGCTTTCGTATTTTTATTGTTTATAGATTTTACATAACCTCAATCACCAACCTGATTTGATATTCGATCACCTCCTTCGTGTGGTACTTCGAATTGTTCTTTCTGTTTTATTATTTTTGTTCACTTTAGGTTGATAGTCAAAATCCATATTATTGTTTTGTTTGACTTGCATTGTTCTGATCACATCTTATCTGCTGGCATAACAACCATTTTGGATTGATAACCCTTTGTACTACAACTGCATAGGAAATTCACACTCTCGGCGAAAATCCTGTTATTAGCGTTACAAATAGTTGCTATAAAATTCTATAGTAAAAAAAATGTATTAAAACTTAGTGGTGCAAATGGAAGTAGTTTAAAGGTGAACAATAAATTACCCAAAGCAAAAATCTGTAACAAAAATTATTGTTTTAAAACTCAATTTATCCTTTAAAAAAAACTATTATAACAAGTTATACTAGTAACTTCATTTCTTACACAAATTTATACATTTTAAGTTACAGAGATAGGAATCACCACAAAAATTGTAGGAGAAAATATAATATTTGAATTTATATCCCCAATGAAAACAAAAGAAATCTTAGCTTTACCAAATTCAACAATAGAGAAATATATCTATTAATAATAGATGAGAAACAAAAACAGATACAAACTTTGAAAATACAATTATAAAAACTATGTGTAGGGAATTTGTGAAGGATCTCTAAAAAAATCTTCCCTTTCCTACAACTCTCTGTTCCTTGTTAATACAAAGATGTGCGAAGTTTCATAAGTTGTTCTTGCATGTCAGTTTTTGAGATTGCAGGAGATGAGTAAGCCTTTGTTGATTGATGTTATTGTCTTGTTGTTTAGTCTTGATGTCTTCATTTCTTGGTCTTGAGGTCTTTTGTCAAGAATCTTGAACGTGTTATATATATACATATATATATGTGAAGTACTTATAATACAAGATACATATTTTTTTAAAAGAGCTATAGCATACGTACTTACTTTCAAATTTTTTTTTTTCAATTTATAAGAAATTAGGGAGTAAAATTTTTTTATTATTTTTAAACGGATAAAGCTATTTTAGAATGGATCTTGTGATAGTGTTCTTCCGTATGGATCATCGTGTTGCATATTGTTATCTTGTGTTATATCATCTTCGTCGTCCGAGGAGGATATTTGCATCGTAGTTGTTTCGAGAATTTTTTGAGTTTTTCTTTGCCTCTACTTTTCTTGGATATGGAGGATGAAATTGTTGACTTGTATGACTTGGTGGTTTATGAAACGACCTCACCTGGATTCCCAATCCCCGGGAAACGATCTCACCGGAACCCCATAATTCCGACGAGACAACCGGCGTAGAAATCGCTCCTTACAAAAACTCCCACAAATACACCAAATACCACCTCATCTTGTTACTAAGTGGCATGCACAACCAACCACCCTTAGCGACTGAATAACAAGACAGGTGGACTGGAATATATGATACTGTCCAGCCACGGACAGCACTTCCCCACAAATACATCAATTCACTATCAACTCCTCTAGTGTCAAACGACAGCTCCACTTGGTGTCGAACTTCACCCATCGCACCACTTGCTAACTAACACACATAGTGTCGATCCACTCTCCCCTAGTGTCGGTCAACACTGAAGTCAACAGCATCACTCCGTCCACTGCTCCTCATCAAAATCTAACTACAGCTGTCCTTCTAGGATCCAAACACACAAAAACATGCACTCCAATCTTACCACAAAACCGTCTATGCCAGAGCACAATTAAAAAAATATGATTAAATCAAAAAAAAAAAAAAACCGTTCATTCCAAAAATCCACCATTGGATACGGAATCTGTAGCACCAGGAAGCTCCCCACCAAATTTCAGCCAAATCGGACTTCGTTTCATCCTCCAAACGTTGCTCCGAAGTAGCCATCTCGAACCAGTTCGTGCAGTCCATCTACAGGTGTTGGTGTCGAACGACACAAACAAAAAAATCACCATTGGAGCCTCTCTTCAAGGTCATTCTCCTCGCAAAATCCTAATATTTCACAGCCATCGATTAAATATCAAACAACACGACTTACCTGGATAACAGCCATAAGAAAGCCTCAGTGACTCTCATAATCCACCACAAAGTAATCACATCCTTCCCCACACACATATAGATGATGGATCTCCCTTATCCTTCTCATACCCCTTCTCAAGGCTCTCTTTTCTCTTAGGATCAAACTCCTAATCTCCCTCTCTCTCTTTCTCTTTCTCTCTTAGAAGCGACAAACACCCTCCCCTCCCCCCCAAGAAAAATGGGCTGCTCTTGCCTTTTAAAACGAGACTTAGGGTTTCCAAACTAATACCAAGCTAAACCGAGCAATTTCAAAATAAACAGAACAACCACCAATTTAGTGGTGTCGACCGATACCCCTCTTGGTGTCGATCGACACTTACCCTAACTTGGGTTCGGGATGTTATACAGTGCGGGAGATTTTTTTGTTTGAATTGGTAGTAATGCTCAGGATACTACAGCTATGGATTGTTTTATTTGTTGATACGTCTGAATCCATTTCTCCAAGTTGGTTAAGGAGCAGCGGTCGAGGTTGTATTTGTCCCACAATTTGATTCTGAATTTGCGGACTACTGAGTATGGCATGTATGGTAAGAAGGGTACAAGGTTGTACTGCCAAGATAGTATCCAGGGTATTCCCATATCAGTGTCGAAAGCTATCTAAGGTAGAGAGCCGCAGGGTTGGGGTTTTTCGTGTTTAGTGTAGTAGGATAGTGAAACTTTGGGTATTTGGGGAGGATATATGTCATCGGACGGGCCGAATCAGTACCACCATTCGTATAACCATCCTGATATTTTTTGAGCAAGGAAATTCGAAGGAGAGGAACTCGGAGTGATCATAGGTTCATAGGCAAAAGGTATTGAGAAAATCTTTTTAGTTGTCTAAGTAGGTAAATTTTGGAATATGGAAACTCGGAATGGAGAATTTTATTGTGGTGTGGAGGTTTATAAACCCGAGATCTTGTTTAACATCCACGAACGAAATTGTGGATTTTGGGGATAGGTGTCGATCGACACCAAGGGTAGTATCGATCGACACCAGCAATTTTTGGTTCGACCTGATTGATTTAAATTGTCGATTTGGTTTGGTTTGGTTTATGTGAAACCTTAAAACCGGGGTATTTATGTGGGAAGTCGACCTAGGTCGTGGCTTCAGTGATGTTTGTCGTTTTCAGAGAGAAACAGAGAGAAAGAGAGCGTTCTTGGGAGATTTTGGAGTTTAATGCTTTTCCTTGGAGATCCTTATGTGGGATTGAAGATCCAGGGCTAGAAAAGTGTTAGGAGGATTGCTTGGGTGCTGGATTCGTCATTTTGGGTCAAAAACTTGCTGCAAAGAGATGAGTGCATGACCATGACTCATCTAAGACTGAGATTTCCTATTTTCTTGCTTGTTTTGTGTTGTTCTGGTGTTTTTCTTGCTTGTTATGCTTGTGATAGGGTTCCCACGATTTCATATGGCTTTTGGTCGAGTTTTGGACGGGTTGGAGGTCATAAGAATCGAGATTCGACTCTCGGCTTTGAGCAAATTTCGTCTGTGGAGTCAGTGTCAATCGACACCAGGTGGGTGTCGGTCAATACCAAGGAGCAGTATCGATCGACATTGAGGGGAAGTATCGGTACACTAATTTTCAGTGTCGGTCAACACCTCCCTTTTCATCGAGTAGTGATACTTGTTTCCCTGGTTTGTTGTGTTTGTTTGTAGATTGTTTGACATTGGAATCTCAGTTGTTTGTGTGTATAGCCCAGTAGATGGGAGGATTGACTCACTGAGTGTATAAAATACTCATGCATCTCAATTTGTGTTTGTGGTGCAGGTAAATGCAAAGTGTAATCGTGGAATTAAGGCAATGAAGAGGAGGATGTTTTAGTGGCTCGATTGGTTGTTGGTTGGCTTCTGTTATGTTGCTAAATTTGAGTCCTTAGGATGTTGTTTAGGATTGCTGGTTCCTTGATTTATGCTGGTTTGGATTATTGGTTTATTTGGTATAGAATTATTTTTGGTTATTTGATTATTGGATATTTGTTTATTGGTATCATATATGTTTATCCAATGTTGTGTGTTTGGGGTTAGGTTGCTAGTGAATATGGGATTATTATTATTATTATTATTATTATTATTATTATTATTATTATTATTATTATTATTATTATTATTATTATTATTATTATTATTATTATTATTATTATTATTATTATTAAAAAACACAGGTCGAATCGTTTCATCTTAAGGATTGCATACTCTGAGGGTTTTACAACTGGAGTAGGAAATGAGATTTGGGTTATTTATGTCAATATGGAGAGTTATTTGTACTGACTTTGTGTCTACAAGAATGAATTTGTAGAATGTGCAGTTTTTGGTAAGGTTATCGGTAAGCTGTTGGATATCCTCGTAAAATATGCAGTTGGTGTATTGGGTTAGGTCTTTGAGAGATATTTGTTTGGTAAACGAGGTTGTAATAATGTGTTGGCGTTGTGGTTTCAGGATTAGTTTCTGCTCTTATATATTGTATATCGAAATCAAAAACGGATAAAATAGCGTTTCATCTAGCAAATATTTGTTTAGAAACTAAGTTTTTAAGATCCTTTTGTAAAAAAATCTCTTTGCTGATTTGCAATCAACACGTAGAAAAATCTTTTTATTTACTAAATCGTCTTGAAATTTAGAAAAACAGTTTACTATTGGTATAACCTTTTTTTAACTGAAAAGTAGTTCTTTTGTTGTCCGAGTGAAAACGAACTATACACTGTTGGATAGACTATTGCATTTTCTGTTTAAGGATCACGTAATCTATTTCTGATGCATCTGTCTCAACTATCATGATTGCATGGTAGTGTTATAACCATTTTCTTGATATCATCGACTAGATTAGTATGCATATTCGACCATGGTATGGGGTTCTTTTGTAATCCTAGGAACAATGGTTGTATACTTTTCGTAGATTGAATAGAAAATCAAATATGTTATTTAAACAGCCTAAAAAACTTTGTAATTGTGTTTTCTCTTTTATTTCATCTGGAAATTTATTTGAAAATTGGATAGATCTAGATATAAGTGTTATAGTAACTTGATATATGTTATGGCCTAAAAATTGTATTTTTCTTCAAAATATTTGCATCTTTTTGTGTATACTACTAGTCCATGTTTTTAACGATGTTCAAAAAAGTGTATAGATGTTTAAAGTGTTGATCGATAGATTTTGAAAATATGAAAACATCATCTATGTATACGATAGAAAAGGTGGAGTAAGGGTTGAATATTTTGTTCATAATATTTTAAAATTCGGATGGTGCGTTTTTTAAACCTAAAGACATAACATTCCATGCGTAATGCCCAAAAGGCATTGTGAATGATTTTTTATATTTATTCATTTCGACAATTTGTATTTGCCAAAACCCACTTTTCATGTCAAACTTAGAGAACATGCAAGAATCATCTAATCGTTTTTATAGATCGCATTTGTTTGGTATTGGGCATGTTATCCATTGTATTATAGTTGATTACTAAGCATGGTACTCCTCTTTTTTTCCAGCTTAGTTGTTTACATAGAATGATTCATCTGTATTTAGATTTTCTTATGAAATTTTTATCTACTAATTTTTGTATTTCATTTTTGCAATGTTCTAAAAATTCTTGATTTATTTGAATAGTTCTAGCTTTAGTTGAAATATTTTTTCATTAAATTTTTTTTCGTAGGGTATTTCAACAGTATATTTTTTTGTTTTCTCAAAAGGCATTTGGGAGATCAGAACATACTTGGTTTAGCAGTTTAACTTCTATTTTTTTTTTTTTTTGTGACCTGTGAGTCACTTAATTTTTGTTTTATTTGTTAATGTTCTTGTTGCAAATATTATATCTGTTTTCGTTTGTCATCAATTAAATTTATAGAGTTCTCTTTTATTGAATTTTGTAAAGCTAAGATTTCTTTTGTTTTCATTGGGGATAGATATTCAAATGTGGGACCTGGTGCAATTGCATATGAGGTTTTGTCTTATGTGTTACGGTGTTACCAAGTTCCACAAATGATGGCAGCTTATCCTTGACCATTTCCCTCCAATCTTAACACTCAGTGGTTGAGAATTTTTTGTACGAGATATGAAAGTGAAGGAAAGAAGAAACCTAAATCTCAAATGGGTATCTCGCAAAATCGAAAGAGAAGAAGAGAAGGAAGGAAGAACCGAAGAAACCTAAATCTAAACGGCTAAACCTAGATCTCAAAATCGAAAGAGAAAAAGAGAAGCAGATGGGTCTCTTAGTTTCGTTGTTTTGTACCTGAAATCGATGGAGATTGAACGGAAGAAGATGGTATCGCCGGAGAAATCGCCAGAGAAAATCGCCGACAAAGAGAAGAAGAAAATGAAAAATGTGTGTTTTCGATTTCCCCCAAATCAATTTTGACCTAGAATTGTTTGTCCAATGGGCCGCCCAATGTCCAGGTTGTCCACGCTCGTTTTGTCCGTGGGCTTTGTTGTCCAAGCCCACTTAAGTCCGTTTCAATTATGGGCTTGTCCATGACCGGTCCATAATGAATTGGACATGGTCCGCCCATGGACAGCCCGCCCATTTTGACAGCTCTATTGATGAGTTAAGTTGCAACTAATAACAGTGAGCCGCTCACTTAATTTTTTTTTTTTTTTTTTTTTTGACATGTATTGCAAATTCCTATAATAATATCTAAGATGGATATGATCATGATTAGAAGTCGCCTTTGGAGATTAGCTGTGTGTTCACTAATTGGTTTTATTTATGTTCCTTCTTCCAGGTGACACAGCCAAGGAAGTGTCTAAAGTGTCTACCCCCAAGATCATGATATGAGAGGGTTGATAAAGTGAAGATTAGCATTTAATTAATTTCATCCTTTTCATAAATTGCATTTGTATAACTAGTTTGGCATCATAGTGTTTGTTGTTGTGATCCTTGTTTAATCTCGTGCCAGTCAATTAGATCGATCCTCTTTGGGTTTATTTTCAAGGCATTCATTATGGATCCATTGGAGCCTATTAAGTTGATGGAATATTTGCATTCTAACGCACTTTTCTATAAAAAAATTCCATTTTAATATATTTTTGGACCACCACACACTTTTCTTATAGTGTTTTACTTTCTTACCCTCTAACTCTTTCTCTCCAAAAATATTACTTCTCAACACACATCTTTCTTTTATTTTTTATTTTTTACTCTATTTTCTTTCATTTATCTTTCTTTCTCACCCTCTCTAACTCTCTCTCTCTATTTCCAAATAATTTTATTTTATTTGTTTATCTTACTCCCTTTCTTTGATATATGTGTTTGAATAATCTTTAGTAGTGGATAACAATATATATATTCTTTAAGCACATTTATATCTTTTTAAAATTTTGTATCTATACTAGTATTTTTGCAGCAGTTTTTGCTCAAAAAAATTTTTAGAAAGTTTTTACACTGAATGCTATTTAATGCTTATATTCATATCTAGTTAACTTTCTCTATTATCCTTATAACCAAACACAATTAAAATATTTTTAATATCCATACATATAATGTTCTATAATTAATTTAGATATTTAAAAAATTTATTCCAAATAAAAAAAAATTATTCTCCTATCATCTTTTTTTGATTTTAAAATTTAAATATAGTGAATCATCATATAATAAATAAAGTTAATAAAACGGTGTATTTTCCTGCATATATTGTAATTTGAATTTCTTAAAACAAACATATACTACTCAATTAATATAAAAAGTGTGTGTTCAACATACATATACTATATAGTAAATTTACTGTATATAGTAAATTATAAAATTTTAAGAAGTTTATAATTTATGACTGATATATCTAAATTTAATAAAAAGTTTAAAATTATAAATATTTAAACATATTAAATTTTCAAAATTACACAAACGAGTTATATTACATGACGGGTTATATGACATTACATGATTAAATTAACAATACTAAAATATAAACTATCAGTAATATGATATTTCAATACGGGTTAAATTCTCATTTTAATGTTTTAACAACACCAATATAAAATATGTCGAATCAAACTGATTTAATTAAGATTGTAGTAAACAAAAACTTTTGTGCAGTATACCACGGTTTATATATTAAATCACTAAAATTAACAAAAGAGTATATTAGCAAAATTAGTATTAAAATAGTACATTAACAAAAAAAATTAGAAAAAAAAAGCTTTCCTGCGGTGTACCGCGGGTCATAATCTAGTTTTGATGTATTTATCATCTACAAATCAAATCCAGATGCTTATATGTTTATGATTATTTAGTTTCATGTTCAATATATATAATATCATCCATCAAATCTTTTTCATATGTTATTGATCATCATTTTTATGTTTTCTAGTAAAAAATCTTCAGATTTGGCTACATTTGTTAAAATAAGTATTCATCTATGCATGTTAACCATCCAAATAAATAGCAAACAACATCAATGAATTTGGAAATTTATAAAGAATATAATGCAAGAAGTCAAAAATTTGGCCTAATTTAAGGTTCAGGGTTTACAGGTTGGGGTAGGTCAATTTCATGTTTTATAGTAAAAGATCTTCATATTGACTACATTTGTTAAAGTTTCTATGAAATTGAATTTATGATTATGGTTTATGATCTAAGGTTAAGGTCTAAAGTTTAGGATTTAGGTGTTACGGTTTAGGCTTTAGGGTTTAGGGTTTAGGGTTTAGGATTTAGGGTGTAGAGGTTAAGGGTTTAGAGTTTAGGATAGGATATAATGAACGGTCTCATGCTTAGTTTTTTCAGGGGATATGATGAGATTAAAATTGTTTGATAGTTAACAATGATTGTTTCACTAAAACACAAGTAGTTTTTAGTGGACGTGTATAACTCATCATCCATATGGATTTGATTTTAGAATAAGTATCCACAAATAAGACATTAGTATCCACAAATACATATCCACATAATAAAACATTTTTAGCATCCACATAACAATTAACAAATATTCAACTATAATTGGATAATTATGTATTCATATATTTTTCTCTGATCATCCAAAAGTAAGTATTCATCTAGATATGTTAACCAATCACATAATAGCGAACAATTATTCAAATATAAATAGATAATGTATAACTAATCACTATCCATATCACCTCATCCACATAATGGCATCAAATTTTTATTATACAAACCTAGTTTTTAACACTACAAGAAAACATGCATTTTGGGACTACAGTTTGTGACTACTTATTCAGTCACAAAATATAGCGACGTTTTTGAGACTCATTTGCGACGATTAAGCGACTACAAGAAAATTGGAGAGAAAAAAGTCGCTTATTAACGACCAAACATAAACGTCATAAAAGGGTCTCAAATAAGCAACTACATTAGGACGATTTTGCGTCGAAAACAAATTCGTCTCATAATGGTCACAATTTTGCGACTAGTCTGTGACCAGCTCTATAGTCGGTAAGGATAGTCGTAAAAACGTCGCATATTGAGGACTTATTTGCGTCTACATTTTTTACCCCTACCACGTAACAAAGTAGTCACAAATTGCGACTATATTGTGACATATATCTGAAGATTTTGCGACTAACACCTGATTTAGCTACTCTTTTAAGACTGTTTAGCCACTCTCTATATTTTTTATTTTGAAATTTCACATTTGAGATTCATCTACATGTTTAGGTTGAAGTTTATACTTTGTTTTGCACACCTTGTCAATAATAACTTTCTCAAAGTATTAAATTTCAATGACTATAAACTAAACATCCATATCAAAATTTATCCTAAGTGCTACATGTTCTTTTATAAGAATGTGTTCCAATGAAGAAAAATCAAAACAAAGTAATGTAAACATTGTTTAACTAAATCTTACTATTACAAGTACTTTATTGTATCTACTATGAGTTCTCCTTAGTGATTTATATTGTTCATAATATGTAGAATTCAAGATTTTTATTTTGTGACTTTAATAAGGTAGTGTTAAAATAGTCACACATTGCGACCCGTTTGCCACTATGTTACGACTGAAAACTTTTGTCACCCTTTTACTACTAAGTTGCGACTACTTTTGCGACTATATTGTGACATATATCTAAAGACTTTGCGACTAACACCTGATTTAGCTACTCTTTTAACTATGTTTTGGTATTGTTGCTAACTATGTTTTGTGTTATTGTAGCGCAAGTACAATTGGGATATCGGCATTACTGAGCTTGTTAAAGCAGGTTTCTTGAAGATAGCCAAGAAAAGGATGAAAGGAATTGTTAGTCAAGCTAGGAGGAGTGGTGTACAACCACCATGGATTGGTGAAAAATTATGGCCTCTTATGGTGGAACATTGGAAGACCCCTGATGCAATTGAGAAGAGTGAGAATGCGTCACAGTGCAGAAACTCTGATCGTCGAGGTCTTGGAGTGCACAAACACTTAGCTGGTCAAAAATCATTTGTGCAAATTCATCAAGAGATGGTAAGACTTCTCTTTTATCGAATTCAGCTCAAAGTTTCTCTAATATTTCCATTTTTCTGATATTTACATGATTTAATCTGTTTCACTATCATTGTAGGAGGAAGAGTTGGGGTGTCCTGTGTCACTGGTGGAAGTGTTTCTTAAAACACACACTCGTCCGGATGGAACATTTGTGGATCAAAAAGCCAAACAAGTTGCTGAGACATATGAGAGGACCATAGAAGAGAGACAAGCTGAAACAGAGGAAGATGGTCCAGATGGTTCAGAGAGTTCAACACATCATAATCTTTCCCTTGATGAAAGAAATGAAATCTTCCTTCAGGTAAATTCGTTTCTGTCTGTTTTTTTTTTAAATCTGGTTCCATTTAGTCTGTAATGATTACTGAATGTTTATCTCTTGGTTTAGTGTACTCATACAGACCACAAAGGCAACCCATTTGGACTTGGATCACTTGTGGAGACACTAAAGAAAAGGAAAAGGACAGAGAGTTATACAAGTGCTTCTCCAACAACTCTTGGGGAGCTTCAAAATCAACTTCGGCGCAAGATTTCTAAACACGAGGCTGAGAATGCACGACGTGATCAGGAACACCGAGAGTCTCAAGCTGAACTGAAGAGGCTTCTCCTCTTCATGAACGAAAAAAATCCTGAGTTTGAAGCTTTTATGGTTTCTCCTCCTGAATCATCCACACCTCCAACCACCCATCCAGCTACCGCACCTGCAAGCAATGCACAACTCACTGGCGGAGGAACCACACCAGTCTCCAATCCAGCTGCCAATTTCCCTTCCTCTAATACTGCTTCCAACTAAACTTGTTACAATTCCCTTTTTTTTTCTTTAATGAACTTGTTTTGCTTTTGAATACTTTTTGGATGTTCTTTTTGTTTAGGATGATAAGTTTGCATGATTAGTACCTTAAATCATCATTACTTTTGATTAATATCATTTCAGAATCCGAAATTAATCAGATTTAGGATTGCTAAACCGTGACTAATTTGTGACCAAACCAATTCAAAAAAAGTAACTACTTTGTGACCAAACCAAGTCAAACAATGGGACCACTTCGTGACCAATCCAAATTACATAAATAGTCACAAAAATGTCCCCAAATAGAGTTGGTTGCAGTTTAGTCGGAAACTGCAACTACCATATACGGTCACACAAAGGTCGCTAATATATGACTATACTAACGAGTCTTAAATAGGTCGCAAATAAGCGACCATGTTGCGATCAACAAATTTTGCGACCGTTTTTTAGCGACCATCGCATATAGTTGCTAAGTGGTCGCAAAACCCTTTTTTGCGACCATTGAGCGACCATTACGGGTGTCGCAAATGACCTGTTTTCTTGTAGTGTAAGATAAAAATACAATCCGCTCCATACAAATTAATGGACACCAATTTTGTAAACAATATTGTCCACATAAACAATACATAATGGACACCATTAGAGAAACATTCTTATTGGAAACAATGCATCAATAATGCATTATTATGTTAATTTGGCATTCTTATGTATCCACAAAAAATATATTCACAAAAACGTATCCAAAAATAAGTATTTATAAAAAAGTATTCACAAATAAGTATCCATATAATAATTTACAAATATTCAACTATATGTAATACAATTATTCATTTTTAAATATAGTAAAATAGATCTTAAAATGTAGAAAAAAATAAAATTATAATGAATCATAAAAATAAAATTGAAAATATATGTCATAATAATTAAATAAAATGATTACAAAGAGAGAAAGAGATAAACAAGAAAAGATAAAGATAAAGAAAAAAGTGAAGAATAGAAAAAAAGTGGACAATTCTAGTTAACACTTGGTTAAAGAGTTTCAATCTTTCTGTTTTTCCAAGTGTTTCTAGCACAAAAACCAGTGATATAATTCTCAAATCTTTCTTTATCAATTAAGAACAACATCAATGAATTTGGAAATTTATAAAGAATCTAATACAAGGAGTCAAAAAAATTTCAGTTTCATGATTCTAGTAAAAATTCTTTAGACTTGGCTACATTTGTTAAAATTGCTATGAAATTAAATTTATGATTATGGTTTATGATCTAAATTTTAGGATATAGAGAATAATAATAAAAAAACATGCAATGAAAAAGAGAGAAGGAAAATAAGAGAAAAGACAAGAAATGAAGAGAGAGAAAAATGAGAAAAGAGACAAAAATATTTTTCTATTTTTTAGTTGCTTTTAGTAAGGGTATAATAGTCATAAAATTAATGAATAGTATAAAAATATGATGCAAAAAGTACCCTAATAGCAAAAAGTGTGTCAAGTAAAAGAAGTTTTAGATAAAGTGTGCTATTGTGCAAAGATAAAGAGTGTCAAGTGAAAGAAGTTTTAGATAACTTGATTAGGCCTTTGTTTGGTTGGATTAAATCGAAACAAAGAGTCCAATCGTGTTATATGAAATGAACATTTTTGATACCATGGTGATCAAAACTTGATCATTACATTCTTTCATATATTATTATTACAAATGGTGAATAAAATACATGATTATGCATACATATATATATATATATATATATAGTATTATAATCTTATTTAGAATAAACGAAACAGAGATAGGGAATATCAGTTTCATTTTCATAATTTGGAACCTGAGGGTGAAGAATGGTCAAATTTACAAGTTGGACCGGATTTGCAAAGGCCAAAGCGACGGAAATCTGGGCAAACGGCTTTATTAGGTCTTAACGGTAAGCCTTTGTTATTGAGGGCCAGTCCAGGCTCTATCGGGGTTATATTCTTGGGGTGATGGTATGTGCACTTATTTTTCAGATTACAATTCCCTGTCATAAGATAGTTGCTGCACTCTGGTTTGTCTGGACGTTCTGGCAATTTTTTGTCAGACATATTTTGTTTTCTCTTATTAGACTTGGTATTGTTTGCATATATTTGATTATGTTCTACATGTATATATATACATTAAAAGAAGATATCTAGCATTAAATACTGAAATGACATGTTTTGAAGAAATATATCATCATTAACATTTATTATATTTAGTTATAATTGTAATTTTGTTTTAACTATAATATAATGCTATATTTATCTTTATTTATTTATCATTACTTGATTATTTTTTTAGTAATTAGATTTACCTAATACTTTAGATATATGCATATAATTATATAGATCTTCTTTAATATGACTACATGTGACATAAGTCATTTCATGAGTTACATAACTTTTTTTTTGTCAACAACAATAGAAAGTTAGCTAAAAGGATTTCCATATAGCTTTTTCTGAGAGGATACAACATCATATTTTATTAATTAAATCTATATAATAATAATAATCTATTATGAATACAAAATTTATTACAAAATTTATTACAAAATTTATTATGAATACAAAAATCAAATCTATATAATAATGATAATCTAGAAAAAAATAATTATTACAGTTGCATCTTTTTATTATTTATAATTTTCTATTTTTAATTGTTAAAATATGTTAAACAACTTGTTACAACCATTTAATTTAACCATTTTAATTTTTGTTATATATATTTCGTTACAACTTTTACCCGATTTGATAAATTATGGCAAACTGTAGGTTTGTTTGGTATACGGTTGTCTCTTTATGATAACTTTTCATAAATATTTTCAATATTTAATTACTAAAATATATTTAAGTGAATACTCCCTGTTTCACAAAGAGTGTCATTCTGACACTTTTCACATAAATTAAGAAAACATTGAAATATACATATATGCCCTTATTTAATAAGCTTTTAATAAGTTAATTTAGTTATAAATTAAGGATAAAACTAGAAAATCTAATGTAAAAGATGCATTGGAAATATAAAATAATGCATTGGAATTGTATAGTCACACTCTTTGTGAGTAATAGATACCAACCATTGCAACATTTCATTAATTGATAAACCGTTGCATTTTTTAATTAAATGTGTACTATTACAACCTTTTAGTATAGTGCTACAATGATTCACTACAATTAAAAAATAGATGAACCCGATGGGAGAACACATGGTGCCGAATGTATCTGTGATATTGCCCAATTCTGTGGCACTGGTGGGCAATCAATGGGCAATCAAAAAGTGCATGGTTGATTGTTTCATCTAGACATCCCCATCGAGTACATCCTAAGTCACAATTTATATTCATTTTCCTTAAGTTTGTTGACCCTACACACATCTTTTGGTAACTTAATACATAAAATGTAGTCGGAAGCCGTATCGAGATGATCAGCAAACCTAACTTAAAATGTAGTCGAAGCCAGATAGGCAGATACGATCAATCAATGACCGTGTGATCCAAGCCTCTTTATTTAATCCTAATAATTTTATAATGTAGGTTTCGAGGCCAATTAAGATTAAATGAAAAGGATTTTGACAAGTCTAAAGTCAAAAACCTTAAACTCGCTTCTTCGTTCTTACTTCATTCGTTCTATACACTCGGAGAAAAAGTAGAAGTAATCTGAAGTTTGATCAAAACCATTTGCTGTCAAGCTCTAAAAAGAAGAGGACGACGAGAACGCAATTAGCGAATCTGTCACCTCCCGATGATTTGCTATTGACCTGAATCGCACGCGTCTCAAGATTGTACTACCCGACTCTTTTCTCTATGTGTGCTTACGGTTCCCTCTGGACACTAGCCCTCTCTGCTACACTCTTTATCGTATAGCTCACCGATTGACCCAATCTGATCATCTCCCAATTCACCTCCTCTTTAATTGCATTCATCGAATCATCTCTGTTGGTTCGAATATCTACAAAATTGGTGGGGATGTACCCTCCTATTCTAGAGTCTCTTTCTTGGATTGTAAGTCAAATACATGGCACCAAGCTCCAACCATGTGTTGGATTAAGCTTGAAGAAGACTTGAAGACTTGGTTTTTCCTAAACCTATTTGGAGTAGGATTCCTAGAGAGATTAGGATCGGTGGATGTTTAGGAGTTATCTAAACATATATTACCAAATAGGATTAGGATTAGATTGTTTTGGTTATATATATATAAAGAGATTCAAGTGTTGCATAGAACAGAAGAGTTTTGTGTGAAAGATATGTTTCGAGAGATTTTCTTAAACTGATAAAGTGAGTTACACTTTAACAATCTTGTTTCTAAATTAAACAATCACAAACTATATTTGGGTATTAGAGCGACAGGTGCAAGCAGGTAATTAAAAAACACAATGGGTGACAAAACAGGTGCTATTGTCGTAGCACAAACAAAAGAAAGAGGAAGATTTTCTTCCATCACATGTCCCATGCTAACTCCCACAAACTATACAGTTTGGGCCATGAAAATGAAGCTTATGCTTCGAGTTCACAAAGTTTGGGAAGCTATTGAAGAAGACACCATCGAAGAAGAGAAAAAAGACATGGCTATAGCATTGTTATTCCAGTCAATTCCAAAGGCATTGATTTTATAGGTAGGAGAACTTGACACAGCTAAGCAAGTATGGAACGCTATCAGAACAAGACATGTGGGAGCTGAACGGGTGAGAGAAGCAAGATTACATACACTAATGACCAACTTTGACCGTCTGAAGATGAAAGACTCAGAGTCTATCGATGATTTTGTTGGGAGAATATCTGAAATCTCTTCTAAATCTGCTGCCTTAGGAACAGTTATTGAAGAAGCTAAATTGGTCAAGAATTTCCTTAAGTTTCTTCCTCGGAGAAAAAATATACACATAGTTGCTTCTTTAGAACAAGTATTGGATCTTAATACTACAGGTTTTGAAGACATTGTTAGACGTCTCAAAACCTATGAAGAAATCATCTTTGGAGAAGAAGATGAGCTATAAGAGACACAAGAATAACAGAGCAAGCTATTGTATGCTAACAATGATGGACAAGCCAATTGGTCTAATCGAGATGAATACAATGGAAATTACAGAGGAAGACGAAGAGGGGGCAGATTTAACAATCGAGGAGTGGACGTTACGGAGGAAGAGATGCCTCGCATATCACATGTTTTAGATGTGATAAAGTTGGTCATTATGCTAGTAGTTGCCCATATCGTCTTTTAAATTTAGAAGAACCACAAGACACAAAGAAAAATAAAGAGATAGAGGATGAACATATCTTGCATGAAGTTGTGTTCCTTACGAGAAACATTGTGTACCAAGCAAATTCGAAACAAACATTGATAGTGAGAATGTTTGGTTCCTCGACAATGGAGCTAGCCCTCGACAATGGAGATAGCAATCATATGACTAGAGACGGAAGATATTTTGACACTCTTGACTCAAGTAATTAGTGGGAAGGTAAAGTTTGGAGACGATTCACGGATTGACATTAAAAGAAAAGGGACTATTGCTTTCATTGATCTCTATGGAAAACCAAGGAAGATGACAAATGTATACTACATTCCTAGTTTAAAAAGAAACATTGGTAGTCTCAGTCAAGCTACGGAAGAAGGATGCGACATTAGATTAAAGGATGGACACTTAAAAATGAAAGACCGTGATGGAAAACTCCTTGCCAAAGCAGAAAGCTCTCCAAATAGGATGTACAAGGTACGTATGGGGTTGAAAGACAACACTAATTTGTACTTATTGGATGCCAACAAACCAAACAAGTGGCATGCAAGGATGGGACATGTGAACTTCACAACTTTAAACTCTATGATACAAAGAAAATTAGTCCATGGAGCTCCAAATACCTTTCTTGAGAAGATGATATGCAGCTCATGTTTACTTGGTAAACAAACACGGCATGTTTTTCCAGTAGCAACCACGTATCGAACAACAAAGAAACTTGAACTTATACACGGTGATCTCTATGGACCGATAAAACCAGCTACAAGTGCTGGAAACCGATATGTCTTTGTCCTCATAGATGATATCTCAAGGTATATGTGGAAAATTCTATTGAAAGAGAAGGGAGAAGCTTTTCAAAAGTTTAGAAACTTTAAATCGATGGTATAGAAAGAATTAGATAGAAAAATACAAACCTTGAGAACAGACCGAGCATGAAAATTTGTATCATCTGAGTTCAATAGCTTATGTGAAGAATATGGCATTAGAAGACACCTGACAACACCCTACACTCCACAGCTGAACAGAGTAGTGGAGAGACAAAACAGAACATTGGTGGAGATGGCGAGAAGCATTCTGAAACACATGTACATGCCAAGTTACATGTGGGGAGAAGCGGTAAGACACTCAACCTACTTGCTAAACGGAGTGGTGACTCGAGCTCTTAAATACATGACACCGTATGAACTGTTTCGAGACAAGAAACCGAGCATAGATCATATACATGTCTTTGGTTATATTGGGTATGCAAAGGTTGATCGTCAGCACTTAAAAAATTTAGGCGACAGAACACGCATACTAGTTCATCTCGGAACAGAACCAGGCTCTAAAGCCTATCGTTTGCTTGATCCGTAGACAAAGAAGATTGTTGTGAACAGAGATGTCATCTTCAACAAATCAAAAGGATGGAATTGGAAGGTTGAAGGAAGCATGAGAGACGGTAATGGAAGCTTCGAGTTTACGTTTGTTGATTCTGTTAATCATGGACTTCAAGAAAACAATGATGGTGTTGAGACAGAACAAATACTTGATAATGGAGAAGAACCAGAGATTACAGAAAATAACAAAGTTGAGAGTGCAGAGATCAATGAACCTGATCACGCGATACAAACAGATACATCTCCAAATGTTTTAAGGAGATCACAAAGGGAAAAACACATGCCAAAATACTTAGAAGACTATGTTTTACTTGCTGAAGAAGAAGGTAAGATGTTGTTTTTATGTTTAAACAACGAGCCAAGAAACTTTGCAGAAGCAAAAGAGTCGAAAGAATGGATACATGCTTGTAAGGAGGAAGTTGGATCAATCGAAAAGCTTAATACTTGGGATCTTGTTGATTTACCAATTGGAGCAAAACCAATCGGTCTCAAATGGGTGTTCAAACTAAAAAGAAATTCAGATGGGAGCATTAACAAACACAAAGTAAGACTTGTTGCAAAGGGTTATGTGCAACAATATGGTGTGGACTTTGAAGAAGTTTTTGCTCCAGTGGCAAGGAATGAAACAAGTAGATTCCTTATTGATCTTGCAGCTGCACATGGATGGGAAATTCATCATCTCGATGTCAAAACAGCCTTTCTTTATGGAGAACTAAAAGAAACAGTGTATGTCTCACAACCAGAAGGATTCGAGAAGGCAGGGAGAGAAGACAGAGTTTATAAACTCAACAAAGCTCTTTATGGATTACGACAAGCACCACGAGCCTGGAACAACAAATTGAATCAAATCCTCTTAGATTTAAGCTCCATCAAGTGCACCAAGAAGCCATTTGTGTATCGAAAGGAGGTTGGAAGAGATTTGTTGATCATTGGTGTTTATGTCGATGATCTTTTTGTTAGAGGGACAAGCTTGGATGTCATTAACGATTTCAAGAAGGAGATGAGTGGCCTTAGAAAATTGACATACTATCTAGGAATTGAGGTCTTTCAGCATCAAGGAGGGATAACACTAAATAAAGCACGCTATGCACAGAAGATTCTTGAAGAAGCTAAGATGGACAAATGTAATCCAGTCCACACACCCATGGAACTTGGTTTAAAACTCTCTAAAGCAGAGAATGGGAGAGAGATTGATGCAACGGTGTATAAAAAAGATGTAGGATGTCTTTGCTATCTGCTTCACACAAGACCAGACTTTTGTTTGGGAATTCTGAGTAGATACATGCAAAGCCCAAGAGAATCACATGGAGCAGCAATGAATCAGTGTCTAAGGTACTTAAGCGGAATTACAACACTTGGATTGGAATTTAGAAGAACAAAGATACCAAAGCTAATAGGGTATAGAGACAGCAGTCATAATGTTGATGAAGATGATGGCAAGAGTACTGCTGGACACATTTTCTATCTAGGAGAGAGTCCAGTTACTTGGTGTTCACAAAAGCAGGATGTTGTAGCTCTTTCTTCGTGTGAGGCTTAGTTCATGGCCGGAACAGAAGCTGCAAAACAAGCTATTTGGTTGCAGGAATTTCTTAGTGAAATCACTGGAGCTCCACGCGAGAAGGTCACAATACGATTTGATAATCGGTCTGCAATTATTTTGACAAAGAATCCAGTGTTTCATGGTCGCAGTAAACACATACATAGGCGATATCATTTCATTAGAGAGTGTGTTGAAAAGGGACAGATTAAGGTTGAGCATGTTCCTCGAGGTGAGCAAAAAGCAGACATATTGACAAAGGCACTTGGAAGAAATAAGTTCAAAGAGATGAGAGATCTCATTAGTGTTCAAGATTTGAAGAAAAGTGAGTTCAAGCTTAAAGGCGAGAATGTTGGATTAAGCTTGAAGAGACTTGAAGACTTGGTTTGTCCTAAACCCATTTGGATTAGGATTCCTAGAGAGATTAGGATTGGTGGACATACATTACCAAATAGGATTAGGGTTACATGGTTCTGGTTCTATATGTAAAGAGATGCAAGTGTTGCATAGAACAGAAGAGTTTTGTGTGAGAGATTTGAGAGAGATTGTGAGCTTAAGTTTTGAGAGATTTTCTTAAACTAATAAACTGAGTTATACTTTAACAACCTCGTTTCTAAATTAAACAATCACAAACTATAGCATGCGTCTCGACCGGAGCTCCTCCTCCTCCACAGTTGGTTGCCAAGACCACAATTCCATGAACTAGGTTAGAGAGTTTTGATCCAAATACTCAAACTTGGAGCTCTGTAACTAGCCCTAGCGCAGAGATACGCAATGAACGTGTAGCTGAACACAAAAGCTTTGGACTTGAAGGAAAAGTCTACCTCTTTGGTGACAAGTCTCACCTCTTTGATGATAAGGATGGTGCACTGTACAATAGTCTTTGTGTGATAGACAACATCTTGATATTTTGGTTTAACATACGGTTCTATTGGTATCACTATAAGGTAAACTTTTGGAACCGAGTGAAGGGTATTCAAGTTTTGCCTGAACAATTATGGAATGGAGTTGAGCCTACTTTCCTCAACCGTGAGGGTTGGCATTGTAAAATGGTTGATTACGGTGGGAAAATGGCGGTTTTGTAGGTTGAGGACTCTCAAGAAAATTTGATTTGAGATTATTGAGCTTGAAAGACGCCATGGAGATTAGATTTGGGGAAAGTTTTGAGTGTTTGATTAGGCCTAGGTTTGATGTTGTTCTTTAAGTCCCCAAATCATGTCTTAATGCAAATGCTTCCTTTAAACCCAAATCTCTAGTTGATCTTGCAGATGATGATTATTGGTTAATGCCTTGGAAGGTGAGATTCTTTATATTAACCTGTATTAGAGACACTATTTTGGATTTGTTGAGATGTCTCTTCACAACCGGACCTAAACACTAAATAAAGCTATAATTAAAATGGACAAATGTAACAACCTTACCTCTAAAACTGCAACGGTGTTAACTAATAAGAAAAGGAAACATTGGAATAGACTTTGAAACAGCTATGAGAAGCTCTCTCGAAGCCATCTTCTTAGTTCATCCCTCCTATTGATAGTGAAATCGTGGAGCATAAAGAATCCAGTGTTTCATGGTCGCAGTAAACACATACATAGGCGATATCATTTCCAGATTAAGGTTGAGCATGTTCCTCGAGGTGAGCTATTGACAAAGGCACTTGGAAGAAATAAGTTCAAAGATGAGAGATCTCATTAGTGTTCAAGATTTGAAGTGAGTTCAAGCTTAAAGGCGAGAATGTTGGATTAAGCTTGAAGACTTGAAGACTTGGTTTGTCCTAAACCCATTTGGATTAGGATTCCTAGAGATTAGGATTGGTGGACATACATTACCAAATAGGATTAGGGTTACATGGTTCTGGTTCTATATGTAAAGAGATGCAAGTGTTGCATCTTAAGTTTTGAGAGATTTTCTTAAACTAATAAACTGAGTTATACTTTAACAACCTCGTTTCTAAATTAAACAATCACAAACTATAGCATGCGTCATCCTCCTCCTGTTGGTTGCCAAGACCACAATTCCATGAACTAGGTTAGTTTTGATCCAAATATGTGAGCCTTAGCCTTTGATACAGATCTAGTAATAGGACCCGTCGTTAGTTAGCTAGAAAACTCAGAGTAACGTACTTAAACTTCCTTTAACCCAAGTCTCTTTGATTCTTATTAATGTATTAGAGACCTATTTATAGATCTCTTCACAACCGACCTAACTCTTAATTAAAAAGTAAAATTACCAAAACCATGTTCTAATAAGAAAAGGAAACATAATAACTTTGAAACTAAGAAGCTTCTCAATCCATCTTCTTCCTCCTATGATACGTGATACCATAGCGTGTATCATTACTCGACTAGGAGCTTGTCCGCAAGCTTGGATATGCCTCTAAGAGTTTTGCAGCATCTTCCCATGTTGATTCATCTTCTGCATCTTTTGTCCATTTGACCAAAACTTGTCTAGTGGCCTCCTCTCCACTTCAAAGGGATATAGGTTTGTCTGGCAGCCTTGCCAGGCGGTAGAGCCCCCTTGTGACTTTTGAGCAATGAAACATGGAACACGTCATGTATCTTGGATCCTTGAGGAAGGCGTAAACGATAAGAAACAGTGCCAACTCGTTCCAATATCTCAAATGGTCCATAAAACTTCGGAGACAATTTTGAAAAGCTCCTCTTTGCCACAGTCAGCTGTCGATAGGGTTGAAGTTTCAACCAGACCCAATCGCCGATACTAAATTCCACAAATCTATGATTTTTATCATAAGCAAGCTTCATTCGTTGTTGAGCTTCCAAAAGTCGTTCCCTAGCTGTGACCAGAAACTCATCACGCTGTTCCAACGCCACATCCAACGCGTCAACCTTTGTACTACCTCCCGTATAGTCCAGTAACCTAGGCGGTTCTCGACCATATACGACCTGGAACGGTGTTGCTTTAAGACCAGAATGAAACGATGTGTTGTAGCAATACTCCACCCATGGAAGCCAGTTCAGCCATTCCCTTGGGGTATCCCCTGTCAAGCATCTAAGATACATTTCCAATGTTCGGTTAACAATCTCCGTTTGACCATCTGATTGGGGACGATATGCCGTAGTAAAACACAAGTCTGTACCAGACAACCGAAATAATTCACGCCAAAATAAGCTGCAAAAAATCTTGTCACGGTCTGTGACTATGGTTTCAGGAATACCATGTAACCGTACAATATCACGGAAAAATGCTTGTGCCACTGTACTAGCCGAGTAAGGATGACTTAATGCAATGAAATGAGCATATTTCGAGAAACGATCCACCACCACCAGAATGACTGTCTTACCAGAAACTTTAGGCAATGCTTCGACAAAGTCCATTGAAATGTCAGACCAAACCTGCGTCGGAACGGGAAGTGGCTGGAGCAACCCACCTGGTTGTAACGTCTCCCATTTGTTCTTTTGGCAAACTTGACACTGTCTAACAAAATCTTGTACTGCCTTCTTCCATCCTTTCCAATAAAAATCACGACGTATCCGTTCCATGGTTTTTTGCACGCCTTCATGCCCAAAATTATGAAATGCGGATATTTCCTCACCTATTAACTGTGATTCAGCATCAACATAGGCTCGTCCCTTGAAAAAAATCAATCCATCCCGAGCCTCCCACTCCTTAGCCATCTCTTCACGAATTATCTGATCCCGTAATTCCGCTAAGTGCATCTTACTGTCCACTTCGTCCCGCAACTTTGCTAGAATCCCAGTATCAGTTCCCTTTAACGCAAACAACACACACTCCCCCTCTGTTTCTTCCTCATCTCGACGAGACAATGCGTCAGCCACCTTATTCGATTTGCCAGGGCGAAATTCAACGCTAAAATTAAATCCCAACAACTTGCTTATCCAATGAATTTGTGGTGACGTCGAAAGTCGTTGTTCCAGTATAAACTTGAGACTGTAGTGATCTGTTCGGATTAAGAACTTGCGACCCCATAAATAAGGTCTCCAATGTATCACTGCTTTCGCCAATCCAATAAGCTCTCTTTCATAAGCTGCGAGCTTGTGGTGTCGTTCTGCGAGTTTGCGACTAAAAAACGCTATTGGGTGATCTTTTTGGTGAAGAACAGCACCAATACCACTACCTGAAGCATCACACTCAACAACAAACTCTTTAGAAAAATCAGGTAGCGCCAACACTGGAGCCTCCGACAAGGCTACTTTGAGAGTTTGAAATGCTGCTTCAGCCTCCTCTCCCCACACAAACCCCGTTTTCTTGAGAACACTCGTCAACGGTGCCGCGAGGATACCATAATCTTTGATAAATTTTCGATAATACCCTGACAAGCCTAAAAATCCACGAACAGCACGAGTCGAAAATGGTCTTGGCCAATCTCTTACTGCTGCTATCTTTGACTCATCCATCTTCACGCCAGCATGGGAAATAACATGTCCAAGATAACCCACTTCTTCCTTTCCAAAGAAACACTTTGACCGTTTTAAAAAGAGCTTATGTGCTCGTAGAAGCTCAAAAACCGTCCGCATGTGGATTATGTGGTCCTCCCATGTCGAGCTGTATACCAAAATATCATCAAAGAAAACGAGAACAAATTTCCGAAGTATGCCTTGGAATATTGAATTCATGAGACTTTGAAACGTGGACGGTGCATTTGCGAGTCCGAACGGCATAACCAAAAACTCATAATGTCCATGGTGAGTCCGAAATGCTGTTTTCTCAATGTCTTCCTCGAACATTCTCACCTGATGATAACCAGATGTCAAATCAAGTTTTGTGAAATAACATGCACCATGCAGCTCATCCAAAAGCTCATCGACTACTGGTATCGGAAATTTGTCCTTAACCGTCACCTTATTAAGCTCTCTGTAATCAATGCAAAATCTCCATGTATTATCTGATTTTTTAACCAACAACACAGGAGAAGAAAACGGCGAAGAGCTGGGTCGTATGATCCCATTCCTAAGCATTTCAGCACATTGTCTCTCAATCTCGTCTTTGAGCAAGTGAGGGTAGCGATAAGGCCTCACCGCCACCGGGTCTACTCCGCCTAACAAACGGATCCTGTGGTCAAACAATCTCTGAGGAGGTAATCCTGTCGGTTTAGCAAAGAGAGCTTCAAATTCGACCAATAGCCCCCCAAGCAATTCCGGTGTAGTTTGGAATGTGAGCGTTTGCAAAACTGTCTCACTTGTTGGCTCCAGAGACACGGTTACAGCCTCGTTTTCACCAAAGCGAAAAATTTCATCTTCATCTCCGACCCAACTTTCCAAAGTGTTAGTATTCCCGATTGTGTTAAGGGTTGCCCCCTTATCCTCCCTCTCATCCGCTTCTCCATTCCATTTAACAAGTCTATCCCCACGAACAAACTCAATAGTCCTTGCCGGGCCGTCCCAAATAACTCGACCAAGGGCATTTAACCAGCGTATACCAAGGACAACGTCAAATCCACTTAATGGAATTGCAAAACAATTTGTTTCAAACTTATATCCTTGGACCTCCATTGTAAGCCCCTTACATAACCCATCCACTGGACATTTTCCACCATCAGCTAAGGCAACGACCCTTCCAGGCTTCCGTACCATTTGAACTCCCAAGTTTGCAGCGACACTACTCTTGATAAAGTTGTGAGTGCTGCCGGTATCTAATAAAATCCAGCCTCTAACTCCCGCAATATCTGCGATGACTTGAAAAGTACTTTCAGTTTGTTCACCTTTCATGGCATTTATGGAGAGCTCCAACGCTTCTTCTTCTAAAGGTTCATCTTCTTGGTCTGCCCCGTCCCATACCAGCTCAATGTGAAATAGAATTGGCTGACATTTATGTCCCGGTGTATAAAGCTCGTCGCAATTGAAACAAAGTCCTCTCGCCTTCCTCTCCGCCATTTCTGAAAGTGTGAGCTTCTTCCTAACCTGCTTTGGCGGATTAGGTTTGTTTGGAGTATACTCCTTGCTTTTCTCAAGCGGAGGGGCTAGACTTTCCGTTGTACCGGGCTTAGAAAAGAGAGTGGTATATCTTGCTGTGGGAGCTGAGTGTCCTCCAAACGTACGCACCCGTCTATCACCGGCTATCTTATATTCATTATCTCTCGCGTACTCCATAGCTTCAAAGATTGTCTCTGGCCGCAAATACTCAACTTCCTTGCGTAAGCTGTCCGTCAATCCTGCACAAAACTGCCACAACTGCTGATCCCCCGACAACCTTGTTTGTCTACCTAGACACTCTTCAAACTGATTGCAATACTCATCAACAGTTCCAGTATGTCGTAAATTGCACAACTCGCCAACTGGGTTTACCGCATCTGCTTTTCCGAATCTGCTCTTACAAATTTTTTTAAACTCGATCCAACTGAGTTTATGTGTAACCAACCTTCGTAGGTTATTGTTCCAGTGAAAAGCTTGACCGGTTAGTACCAACGTAGCTTGTCGAACTCTTGCATCATCATGGTAAATTCTCTGGTCCTCAAAATAATCTTCACACCTTTGCAACCATTCCACCGCGTTAGTAGTCCCATCATAGGGTGGAAAATCAATTCGCGCTGGGGGTAAAGTAAATCCTCCAACTTTCCCTTCTTTGAATTCTGCTTCTCCCTGCTCTCGAACATCTCCAGCCCAATAGTTGGAGTATGCTTCGTCCCCGATGGATCTTACAGGCCAATCTCCTCCCCCATCTGCTCGTCGATGTCCCCTCTCGTTTCCTGTTGAACGCACCGGCCATGGTCTGCTGGAGTAAGAGTTTTTCTTTTCCTCTCTGGTCATACCCAGGTTTTGCATGTCATGAAGCTTTGACGCATATCCTTTTTCCCCTTGCAATTGAGTCCCTCGAACTGTTGTTGATAATGCCCCCTGGTTCAAAGTTTTTAACGTCTTTTCAGCCCTTAAACTCTCTTTACCGTCAGTTTGTCCTTTGTGACTATTCCCCTCAAGAGCCTTTGATGAATCATGCTCTACCACCTTCTCCGCAGCGACCGATTCTAGCCTCATCAAGGTTGTTTCGAGAACTTCTTGTTGAGCAGTTGATGTCTCCTGCAATTCACCGATGGCAGCTTTCAATGGTGTCAACTTGTCGTTGAAATCCTTCCTTATTGCTATCATCTCTGCTGTGTGCTCGTCCAATGCTTTTGAGATTTTTGCGAGCACCGCTGCCATGTTATCAGAGTCTCCCATCGAATCAGACTGCTCTGATACCAAATTGTTATGAGCCTTAGCCTTTGATACAGATCTAGTAATAGGACCCGTCGTTAGTTAGCTAGAAAACAGAGGAACAGCTAGAAAACAGAGTAACGTAAAAGCTTAAACTTCCTTTAACCCAAGTCTCTTTGATTAGAGAATTAGGTTAATGTTCGAAGGTGATTCTTATTAATGTATTAGAGACCTATTTATAGATCTCTTCACAACCGACCTAACTCTTAATTAAAAAGTAAAATTACCAAAACCATGTTCTTAATAAGAAAAGGAAACATAATAACTTTGAAACTAAGAAGCTTCTCGATCCATCTTCTTCCTCCTATGATACGTGATACCATAGCGTGTATCAAAATACTCAAACTTGGAGCTCTGTAACTAGCCCTAGCGCAGAGATACGCAATGAACGTGTAGCTGAACACAAAAGCTTTGGACTTGAAGGAAAAGTCTACCTCTTTGGTGATAAGTCTCACCTCTTTGATGATAAGGATGGTGCACTGTACAATAGTCTTTGTGTGATAGACAACATCTTGATATTTTGGTTTAACATACGGTTCTATTGGTATCACTATAAGGTAAACTTTTGGAACCGAGTGAAGGGTATTCAAGTTTTGCCTGAACAATTATGGAATGGAGTTGAATATTTGCCTACTTTCCTCAACCGTGAGGGTTGGCATTGTAAAATGGTTGATTACGGTGGGAAAATGGCGGTTTTGTAGGTTGAGGAGTGTGATGGCTCTCAAGAAAATTTGATTTGGTGGTGTGCGGAGATTATTGAGCTTGAAAGACGCCATGGAGATTAGATTTGGGGAAAGTTTTGAGTGGTTTGATTAGGCCTAGGTTTGATGTTGTTCTTTAAGTCCCCAAATCATGTCGCTTGTTGAATGCAAATGCTCTTTCTGCTACTATTTGATGCGGCTTGGAACAGTTACTGTGGATGCAATTTCATTGTTTGAGGTTTTTTTTTTTTGGTGTTTAATTGTTTCTCACTAGTACGTGAAGTCGTGAAGTGGCTATGATGATTGATTGTTTACTGTTTTTAGCAGATGCTGTTGGTATTTTGTCTGCATAGTCTGTCCAAAATCTATTCGCAGATATAATTAGAGAACCAGAGTTTTTAATTAACCTCTAGAGAGACATTCTCAATTGTCTAAACATATGAACAGTGCAAATTGTATAAAATACACACACTAGATGTAAGTTGAAATTTTCGAATTATGAGAAAATGCATTTACTCGATTTTGAAAATTGTATCTCTTATTGTTTCATGTGCAAAAAGTAGCAAAACCATAAGGAGAATCATTGACAAACAATCAAACAAAAAGTAAACGGTATATGGGACTGAAAGCTAAAATGGGCAATGTTCTGTAGAGCAACCTTCAATGCAGAGTCCTATGAACGCCAATATCTGCAACATGTTAACCTCAAGTCCTCTCTCTTTGAACTACCGGGCGGTGTGGTTTTGGGGCTATAACGGGGAAAAAAAACTAATGGAGATGTTTCATAAGAAATAGAGTTATAAGTAAAGATGAGACTGGTTACCATTGGGATTGCCTTGCTCATAGAAACATTTGAAAAGAGAGACAGCTTCTTCTGCCATTATTCCTCCTCTGCACTTGTACCCTTTGCCTCCTTGAGCTTCTTCCCTATAAACAACAGAATTCAATTTATAAGGCATCTCTTTATAAGACTGTAGTGTGATCGTAGAACCTACTGAATATCTGACTGCTGAGAACTGCCTAAGTGAAGCGACAAAATGGAACCACATCCCCCAAATTTATCATTTGCACATCCATAATACACTTCTTTTATACCTTCAGTTAAGAGCAGAGCATATCATTTTCTCATCAGAAACAAAACAAAACAAAACAATATGTCTAATTCAGCTTAAGGAATTCATACCAAGAAACGATAAAGCCGATGCACACATTATGCAAGGTTCGCATGTTACGTAAAGAGTGCATTTCGAGAATTTCTCAGCGACTTGTGAAGGTGAGAGTCCATTTTTCCGCCATTGTCCGACAAGTTGATCAATTGCTTCCATCTCCGCATGTCTTGTGGCCTGTTCAAACAAAATTGTAACGGTAACAATCATATGTTTCTTGTATTACTCAATAAAATTAAGCCAGAGAGAGATAGTGAAAGATAGACTATCTAATATATAACTGAAGAAACGAGCTTATAGCTAGAACATATATAAATTTTCAAGCTTAGTTACTTCTGAAAGTTTGAATGATTACATTGCGTGTCTCATTTGTTCGGTTTCTCCCTGAAGCAATGACCTTACCGTCCTCAAGAATAACACATCTGATCCAGACAAACCAGGAGACAAAAAAAAGACACATTAGTTCTTTCTTATGTAAAATTGATTGACAAATGTTAAGAAAACACAAATTGGGATGAAGCAAAGGCAAAAACAAGAGACCCCACGGGAACTTCAAGAGCCTCCAGAGCAAGTTTAGCCTGCAATCAAGGGAAATCAACCACCATAACTCTAAAAGAAACAAAATTTTGCAGTATTACAGAACCAATACTAGTGTTTTTACCTGGTGCAGAGCAAATCCCATATAAATATGAGAATCCTCTTCTACTGGTGTCATAACTTTAGACTCGGCTTCACCAGAGTTAGTGGCTAACAAAACCTGATAAGCAAAGATTCAAAAAAAGCCTTAATTATAGCTAAATAAAGGATGGTCTCTTTGGCTTATCCATTCCAAAGATAGTTTCTCAAAGCAAACTCATTTTTATTACTCCCAATGTTCTTAATTTATATCTGTCTACCAAAATCGAAACTAGACAAATACAACACATGTAACAGAGAACTGTTAGGACTAAAACTAATCACATTATGCTCTCAGGGATCGAACATTTGTGCTTTAAGCAGAAAGCTTATATGCAATGAACAATGAACGTAAGAGAATAAGAGTCACAGAGACCAACAAAAAAGGTATGGTTTTGAGACTGTATGTAATAGAACTGGAAGTGTGATTAAATCTGGAGAAATCAAAGAATCTAGGAAAGAAGATACAAAGAAATTATCTAACCAGAAAAAAAAAACCAAGACAAATTCACCGCAACGAGCAACGGAGCTATCGTCTCTATTCTGTAGAAAATGACGTCGTTTTGACTTTTGTGGATGTTAAACTAATATCCCGAACGATGTCGTTAAGAAGATAAAAAAGTTTAACCGTTTTAATGATAAAGGGTCGTCGGAGTTTTGCCGTTTCCTAGTCGGAGATTAGAGATAAGCACAGTCAACGTGCTTTAGGGTCTGTCTGTCTGTAAGTATGCGTCTCGAATCTTTCGATGATGAACATTGCTTTAGGGTTTATTATTTTGGTTTATTCCTGTCCAATTTAGTTTTCGGGTTAAAAGCCAAACCAAACCAAACCGAGAAACCGTAATCCGACTTATTCACTAATTAGGTGCATCTAAAAATCCGAACCAAAATTTCGAAATTCCGGTTCGTCTAACCCTGATCTGGATTACTCAAATAGTCAAATACACTGGAATATTTATGGGATACGATTCACCAGACTTACTATCGAAGAGGAGTGCCACGTCAGCTAAAGGAGAAAGAAGAAGTTAACTTTAGTCAAAGTTGTTGACTCGGGAAGACTTGGAAGGGAAAACAAGATTTGCAGTTGAGAAGAGAAAGAGGAATTTGAAATGAATAAAGACGTTGTATCGCTTTTCAATTTTATTATGTTGATTTTTAGAATGAGAAACTTGTGAGGTTTGTTCTGGCGATGTGCTAGTAAGAGAGAGATCAATGTTGATCTGAGAGAGAGAGAGTTCCGATATCGAGTTTACAATCTCTGTATTCTCTTCTTCATTCTAATAGTAAAGTATTATTCAGTTAATTCAAATCTATCATTGGTGCGTGAAACTGCGATGGAAGCCTTATCGTGATGGCGGATATGGAATATTCGGAGGAATTCGACGGTGCGAACTATCAGGAAGATCCCATGGAGACTAAATTGAAGTTTCTCTGCGGCGGTTACAAGCGATTGGTTCAATCCAAGGCGGAGCACGACGATAAGCTGACTTCTCTCGATTCGACGATGCAGGAGGTGTTGAAGACCTTGTTGAAGCTCGAGATCCACCTGGGAAAGCGTCCGGAACAGGCGGAACCTTCGTTTCACTCTCCTCAGGTATCTTATTCTTCAGATCCACGATCGCGTGGTGGTGAATTTGGGAATTTGCCTTTGGATAATCATGCTAGCTTGTTACGGAAGATCGAGATGCCTGTGTTTAACGGTTCACATGCTTATGACTGGTTTGCTAAGGTAGAAAGGTTTTTTCGAATTGGTCGTTATACGGATGCGGATAAATTGGATTTGGTAGCGCTTAGTATCGAAGGCGATGTGTTGAAGTGGTTTAATTGTGAGATGACTCGCCGTGAGTTTCGATCTTGGGCGGAGTTTCGCCAGCGACTGTTCTTACGTTTTGGCGAGGCGATAGAAGATGATCCGGGTAACAGATTGTTTGCTATTAAGCAAACTGGTACGGTGGTAGAGTATGTGAGTGAGTTCGAAGATCTCTCGGCTCAAGTGTTCGGACTGGAAGATTCTCATCTAGAGAAGATATTTTACAATGGATTGAAGCAAGAGATGAAGGAAGTGATTAAGATGAAGGAACCTCAAGGATTGGATCAGAAAGCTACAGTTTTGAGGATGGAATCGAGTTCTTTTTGTCAGTTGATAAGTGAGAAGAGCACTAAACTTGGAGCTGGAGCAAAATCATTTTCCTCTCGAACAGTCAGTACTTATGTGCAACCTCGTACTGTATTGTTGCCTGCTGAAGGGGGACATGGTGTGGTGGCTCCGGTAGCACCTAAACCGGTGTTACAACCACGTCAACGTCATACGGCAGAGGAGTTAGATGTCATGCGTAGCAAGGGTATTTGCTTCCGTTGCAAGGGCAAGTATTCTCGTGGTCACGTTTGTCCTCTTAAAGAGTTACAAATCTTGACAGTGGTTGATGGATTGGAGTTGGAAGTGTTGGATGAGACTGTGCACGGGAAGATACGTTAGCAGTGGTTCAAGAGCCTGTGTTGGGGAGTTTATCTCTTAACTCATTCATGGGACGCCATTCTCCTCAAACTATTAAATTGTTAGGGGTAATTCGACGATCTCGTGTGGTTATTTTGATTGACTCCGGTGCTTCTCACAATTTTATAACTCCTACGGTGGCTGCTAAACTAAAACTAAAAGTAGAGTCTGATCAAAACCTGGAAGTGGTCTTGGGTAATGGTGCGTCTGTTCATGGTACTGGAACATGTCGTGCGGTTTCATTTCAGGTATCTGGTGTTGATTTTAAGACTGACTTTGTTACCTTGGACCTTGGTGGAGTAGACGTTATCTTGGGAATGCAGTGGTTGGAGACTTTGGGACCTTGTTTGATTGATTGGCTTAAGCAGGAATGGTCTTTCACGTATCACGGTCGTACTGTGACCTTGTTGGGGGACACATCTTTACACACACGACCGTTGTTCTTGAAGTCTTGTGTTAGGCCGTTAGCTTGCATTACTCAGGCACCTCGTGACAGAACTTCAAGTCTTTCACTTGCTTCCTGCTCTGAACCAGTTATTCCAGCGGAGGTAGCTGCAACTGTTTTAGCTGATTTTGCTACGGTGTTTGCTTTACCTTCGGGTCTACCACCATATCGTGGTCAAGAACATGCGATTGTTCTGAAACCAGGGGTTCATTCAATTACAGTTAGACCTTACAAGTACCCCCATGCTACGAAGGAGATTATGGAGAAGATGGTGGATGACATGTTGGTTGCAGGCATCATTCGTCCTAGTAGTAGTCCATTTTCAAGTCCTGTCTTATTGGTTAAGAAGAAGGATTCCTCTTGGAGGTTCTGTGTGGATTACAGAGCCTTGAATCGGGCTACAATTCCGGATAAGTTCCCAATTCCGGTTATTGATCAGTTGTTGGATGAACTTCATGGAGCTGTGGTGTTCTCGAAGATTGATTTGAGGTCTGGTTATCACCAAATCCGTATGCGTGAGGAAGATGTTGCTAAGACCGCATTTCGTACGTTGGAGGGTCATTATGAGTTTTTGGTCATGCCCTTTGGCATGACTAATGCTCCAGCTACCTTTCAGGCTCTCATGAATAAGATTTTCAAGCCGCATCTAAGGAAGTTTGTTTTGGGTGTTTTTCGATGACATTTTGGTATATAGTATTACGATTGCAGAGCATGTACACCATTTGTCCGAAGTGTTGCGAATACTGGCTTCTCATCAGCTGTTTGCTAACATGAAGAAATGTTTATTTGGGGCAATGCAGGTTGAGTATCTTGGCCATATCATTTCGGCTGCGGGTGTGGCTACTGATGCCACTAAGATGGAAGCAATGCTTACTTGGCCTTCCCCGACCACTATCAAACAACTAAGAGGGTTCTTGGGCTTGACTGGATACTATCGCAAATTTGTGCAAGGATATGGATCTATTGCTTGCCCTCTTACGGAGTTGCTTAAGAAGGATCAGTTCAGTTGGACCATAGCTGCTCAACAGGCTTTTGATGCTTTGAAACAAGCAATGGCTAAAGCACCGGTGTTAGCCCTACCAGATTTTGACAAAACTTTTGTCATTGAATCTGACGCTTCTGGTACGGGTGTAGGCGCTGTGTTATTGCAAGACAAACGGCCTATTGCATATTTTAGCCACGGTCTTACTAGTCGTGAGCAGCTGAAACCTGCTTATGAGAGGGAATTGATGGCAATTGTGTTAGCGGTTCTGAAGTGGAAACACTATTTGTTAGGCCGTTACTTTGTCGTCCACACTGATCAACGAAGTTTGAAATTCTTGTTGGAGCAGAGAGGGGTTAACATGGAATATCAGAGATGGTTGACTAAGTTGTTCGGATACGATATGGAGATAGTTTACAAACCTGGAGTTGATAACAAAGCTGCTGATGGGCTGTCCAGGATTCCTCATTCGGTGTCTTTGTCAGTTTTGGCCTTGACTGTTCCTTCGGTGTTACAGCTGCAGGATTTGTACAAGGAGATTGATCAGGATGCAAGTATTAAAGCTGTTATTTCTCAGTTGCGAACTCCGAAAGCGAGTAAGAGTCACTTTACGTTGGTGAATGGTCGTTTGTGGTATAAACAACGATTGGTTATTCCTCGTTCTTCTACTTTTATACCGGTTATTCTCCACGAATACCATGACAGTAAGGTTGGTGGTCATGCGGGTATTCTTAAGACTTTGAAGCGTATTCAAGATTGTTTTCACTGGGAAGGTATGTACAGAGATGTGCAACGGTATGTTCAAGCTTGTTTAGTGTGTCAAACACATAAATATTCTACTTTGGCGCCTGCGGGGTTGCTACAGCCTCTTTCTGTCCCGACTGCAATCTGGGAGGACATCTCTTTAGATTTCATTGAAGGGTTGCCAACATCTGGTGGTGTGAAAGTGATCTTGGTGGTGGTGGATCGCCTGAGTAAGGTTGTCCATTTTCTTGGCTTAAAGCACCCGTTTTCTGCTTTGGATGTGGCAAATATGTTTGTGGAAGGGATTGTCAGGCTACATGGGTTTCCCAAGTCCATGGTGTCGGATCGTGACCGCATTTTTTTAGGAGAAGTGTGGACTGCTCTGTTTCGCATAGCAGGTACGAAATTGAAGTACAGTACCGCGTATCATCCGCAAACAGACGGTCAGACGGAGGTCCTGAACCGCTGTTTAGAGACGTATCTTCGATGTTTTGCCTCTGCTCATCCGCGTACTTGGCAGAAATACTTGGCTTGGGCAGAGTACTCTTATAATACCTCTTTTCACTCGTCGATCAAGACGTCTCCTTTTAAGCTGGTGTATGGTCGCGATCCCCCTCGCCTCTTGTCTTTTGAGGACGGTATTACGGAGGATAAGGAGTTGGAGATGCAGCTGCGTGAACGAGACTTGATGCTCCATCGCATTCGTGCTAATCTATTAAGAGCTCAGGATCTTATGAAGAAGCAGGCGGATAAGCACAGGCGTGATGTGGTTTTTGCTGTTGGAGATTGGGTCTATTTGAAGTTGCATCCTGACCGCCAAATGTCAGTGGTTCGTCGGAGTTGTCAGAAGTTGGCGGCCAAGTTCTTTGGTCCGTTTGAAGTGTTGGAGCGTATTGGTCCTGTGGCTTATCGTGTGAAGTTGCCTGATAACTGTAAAATCCATAATGTTTTTCATGTTTCACAGTTAAAGGCAGTGGTGGGTGATCATCATGTGATTCAGGTGGAGGTTCCTTCGGAGCATATCGTTGAGGAGGTAAAATACCCTCAGTCGATTGTGGCTGTTCGTTTTAACTCGACGGGTGGTGGGGAGTTTTTGGTGAATTGGCAGGGTCAACCTGATGATGCTAACTCGTGGATGATGTCGAAAGAGTTTGTACGTCTGTTTCCTGCTTTCAAGCTTGGGGACAAGCTTGTTCTCCGGGATGGGAGTATTGATACAGTTCACCAGACTTACTATCGAAAAGGAGTGCCACGTCAGCTAAAGGGAAAAGAAGAAGTTGACTTTACTCAAAGTTGTTGACTCGAGAAGACTTGGAAGGGAAAAGAAGGTTTGCAGTTGAGAAGAGAAAGAGGAATTTGAAATGAATAAAGAAGTTGTATCGCTTTTCAATTTCATTATGTTGATTTTTAGAGTGAGAAACTTGTGAGGTTTGTTCTAGCGATGTGCTAGTGAGAGAGATCAATGTTGATCTGAGAGAGAGAGAGTTCCGATATCAGAGTTTACAATCTATGTATTCTCTTCACACACATCAATTTTATGTTAACATTATCAATACAGGTCTGCAAGTGACAAATATAGAGGGAAACAGGAATGGTTCCATCATACAGTAGTTACACACTTTGGCATGTCCTAACGATTTGCCTTTATAGCAGAACAGAAAAAGATCAAGCATGCAAATAATGCATCACCACATAGCTTCCGAATTTGGATGAGGAAACAACAGGCCAAATTGACAAAGAAGAGGAGAAGAAAACAAACACAATTGAAAGCCGTGTAAAAAAGGAACCAACTCTCTGAATATGGAGAAGATATAATGTTAAGAACACTCATTCATGCCACTCGATCTTAAATATGTTAGCATCATTCACTAATTTTCCGCAGATAAAATGGTAGGACACAAAGAGGAGAAACAAAACTCAAGAACAGCTAAACTGGCTATGTTGCTCTTACAGGTTTTGGCATTGTGTAACCAAGATCAATCAGCTTTCTGATCAACACTTTCTCAGCTTTTGCCTACACAACACAACAGAAACGAGTATTATCTAAATAAAGCTTGTTTCTTTCTCATTTCTAATGAGGCAATAGAAAAAGCGAAAGAACAAACCTCAAGCAAGGGATTGTTCTTAGGGATGTTGCAAGCCAGTATTACATTGAGACCAGTCTTCAACACTAGAACACATAACAAAACCAGAGAATTTATATAACTGTAGAAACAAGAAAGAGAAGGATTTGAAATTGCAATCATAAAGATTCTTCTAACCTAATCTACGCGCAATGCCAGATCCAGTGTTATCAGATGATCCACCAAGTACTGAAGTAACGCTCACTGTATTGCTCTGCCATAGAAACAAAATTCCCAATTTCAGAACACTGAAAATCCTAATTGCGATGAAAATTGCAGCTTTTTAGAATCTCACCGGTCGTGTTGAAGCGGCTGCGTACAAATTCCCAAATTTGGCGGAGTTACAACCAAGCCACACATAAATCTACACAAAATTCCCAAATTAAGCCCAATTTTTTTAGTTCCGATGAAGATAGAAGGCGAGAGAATTAGGTTAAAAAAAAAAAAAAAGATCAAAGCTAAGTAATTGGCGGGAACCTGTTTCGCGAGACGGATGATCTGGAATTGGATAGTGACATCATCGAAAACTTCAGTGAAGCACGAAACTTTTACACCGTCTCCATCACTGACTACGTCGCCGGAATCTTCTGTCTGGTCGGCGATGTTCACCTGAGCAACGGAGCGAAGAACTTGGTCGTATTCAGTCTCCTCCATTGTCTTTTAAGTTCGAGAGAGAGAAAAAGTCTGGTCCTCTCTTCTTATGAGAAATAAGCGAACCAAAAATCAATTTCAATTGTTTTCGGTTTAATCCGGTTAAATACGGTATTAAGTAAGTCAAAATAATTCCAAGGGTAAAAGAACGTAAAATCTTCTACTTCTCCTCCTCGTCCCCTTCGTTGCTCTTCTCCGGCTATCCGATTTCCCGATCCGAGAGTAATCTCTCACTTCAAAAGCTTGATTTCCTGAATTTGCCGAATCTGATCACTGGTTCGTTTTTTTCGTCTATTTTCTTTTGTTAAATTAAGCATCAATTGATCTTTCGTGGAGAAGAAAAATAGTTGTCTTCCCTTCTTTCGCATATATACGATTTGGGGTCTCGATACTTGACAATTCCAAGCGAAATCGAAACAGATCTGTGTGATTCCTATTTAATTAATCTCGTATTAGGTCGTGGGTTTCTAGATTTTTTAACTGTTAATTTCAGATTTCATTGACAGCAGTTAACGATAATGTTTGTGGTTGCATCGTAAACCTTTCTCTTACAGTGGCCATGATGAACAGATTGGCCTTGTTAATGGCTGTAATTAAGATTAGCCTCTATTTTTTGGGTTTTGAAAGTTGCATTGATCTATTTGCTTCTGTTTCTTCTTGATGGATACTCTTTAGAGGTTTAAAGTTCGTTTTTTTTTTCTTTATCTGTGTAGATGGATAGTGGAGCGCTCAACATCAAGAAATGGGTAGTGGTGTATCCAGTCTATATTAACTCAAAGAAAACTGTAGCTGAGGGGAGAAGAATCAGTGTGAGTCAAGCATGTGAGAGTCCTAATTGCATTGAGATTAGTGATTGTTGCAAGCATTTGAAACTCCCTAGTGCTGTCGAGGTAATCCTCCCCATCCTATTAGATTAATGTGATAATGTCGTGTCGTTTTTGATTAGAGGTCTTACGGTGTTTCAGATTGACAAAGCGTACCCGCGCGATTTCATGCAAGTAGGTAGAGTCAGAGTGCAGTTGAAAAGGGAGGATGGGACTTTGCTCAATCCAGCCATTACTTCAAGTAAGACCTCAGATCTCCACTCGCCGTAGTACATTTGTCTTTTCTGTTTTCTTATAGTGTTTATCACAATGATAAATTGAATAGAGCTTGCAGTTTTGTGTATCTGACTAGAAACCAGAAACCAGTTTTCATGGACCTAGAAAGCACCAACATGGAATCTTGCTTTATTTTCTTTACTTTATCTTGTTTTGTTGTTAAGATCTCTCCTTGTGACACATGTATGGATGTATCTAACCTTCCTGTGAATGGTTCCTGATACCAGCCTGCTTATTATCTAAATAGGAGTTGGGTTTCAACTTTGGTCTCTTATATGAACTTTCGGACATTGTTTTGTGGTCTGCTATTATTTGTGTCTGCTTTTTTTTATCTCATCATATCACCCTGATTCAAACTTCTTCATCGTTCTTCAAATTTGCCGTATCATCACCAATTTCGACCTTTGTGATCTGGAAGCTTCATTAGCTGTGTCAGTGATCCCTGAAATCGTCATTTATGCTCAGAATCATTCTTACCAGAATCTCGTATGGATAAACAAGTTGTTATACATTATGTGCATATAGATCATCTGCAAATAGTCTTAATTTTTAGACGTTTATGTTTGTTTTAATTAGTTATTGTTACTGGAATATCACATTATGCTAAGTTTATCTGATTATGTTTTTCATTCTTTGTCAGTTCATTTGTTATAATTTGAATTTCTTAGGTTGGTATTGTTGCATATGATCACGGCAGATTCAGCTGCAGAATTAAGCTAGATAGAAATAGTTTATTTTAAGCACTTTTTGGCTAATTGCAAGACCTATGATATGTTTGTGTTTGTGTATGTATTGACACTGTTGCATCCAAATAGCTGGACTTTTCTAACATACAGAATGAGTAATTATAGCTAAACATTGCAGTTAAAGGGTCTACCTGCAAGTTGTTTCCTACAGACATATGATGTGCTCGTGTTCATTTATATTTGCAGGAAAGCAACTGATGCAGAAAATTGCAGAGTTGGTACCGAGACATCCAGAGAGAGTGAAGAAGCAGGAATCTCAGAAAGCGAAGAAGCAGGAACCTCAGGCCACAACTTCAACCTCTGGAACTTCTTCAAAGTCAGGCAAAGGTGGCAAGAAGAAGAGATAAACAAGCCCTATTTTCTCCCCCTGTCGTTTATTTTTCTCCTCGCATCAGATTCTATCTCTTAAACTTACTGAGAAGAACACAAAGGTGTTTGCAGGTGTAACAATGTTTCAAATAGAAGATAATCTCTTCACCACTAAGCTATTTTGGTTTAATCACTTTGCTTGGTTTTTTGGCACCATCCATTAACATTAGACAAGAAAAAATGATTAGAAAAAAAAACAGAAAGTATGAAAATTGTTATACTTTTGCGATAGCAGTTTGGATGCATAAGCTTTTGCGTTTTAATTATCCTTGAAAAACACTGTTTAACATCAAATATCCAAACAGTACATTTAAGGTCTTTTGTCTATAACAAAAACTATTTCTGAATGTTGGTCGTTATAAGCCTTTTGTGTCAGTCCGATCCAACATCGACCCCTTTGTGCTTGAAGAATTCTTTGGCCTCTGTGATATCCTGCAACCAATGAAATAGGCAAAAGATACTAAATTAGCAACAAGTTAAACGATGCCAACAATAAATAACGCTGGACTCTGATTATAAACCCAAATTCAGCAGAACGAAAATAAGACAAAGACCAAATTTGGCAAACAGCTTGACTCATAAGTACCTTCTGCAACAGAACTGCTTCTTGGGGGCATGTAGGAAATTGCATTAGCCCGACTCCAACCATTAATAGACCATAACATCCGAGGGAAACAACAAAGTAGATCGGTAGCTGTACGGCAACATTACCAAATCAAACACAATCCTAATTTCAAAATAACAAGAAATTAAAAAGAAGGACAAAATTGTATGTTACTCACCAACCAAGTGTGGCTTCGAGGAATAACTGCAGCCTGCAAAAGACCAATCCAGAAGGCAGAGATTGCCACCAAGAGGCTCAAGATCTTTACTATATGCTTCATTTGTCCTTGAAGTAAAAAATTATGTAAAAGAGTTTTAGGTATAGCAGCAAAAAGAAATACAGATATGATCACAACATTCTCCTAGAAGTTGTAGAGCATGTAAAATAAATCACTCAGCGAGCCTACTAAAAAAGAACTAGTAAATCAGTGAACTACTCAAAAGTTCGTAATTATCATGATCAGCAGAAAACCCTCAAGAGGAATCTATTACATCACAAACTCAAACCACATAAAAAGTATCGATCGTAGCAATGATAAGTTACTAGATGGAGTCTCAACGAAGCGAATGTCTTTTCACGGTGCCATATGTTCACTAACACAAAGACGCGCGCATGGTTTCTAAACATCACATGAAAAACAGATTGGCAAACACAGTCTGAAACAGCTCAGGAAGTTTATACAACTCAAACCATCATACTAAATCCAGCAATCAATTTGTACCTCAACGACACTGACCTCTGACTGGGATAAACAAAAATGACTTGCCCAGTTAAGGAACTCAATTGATTAGAGAAACCTGAATCCTAAGTAATATGACCAGCTAAGAAATTTCATCCGACTTGTAACACCATAAACACAAGTTCCAATTTCTGATATGATTAGATCCTATCCGAACTGATACAAAATATATAACTTCCCACAGTTCATCAAGCCAAACGTGAAGAACTCAAACCTAAATCCCAAAGAATTATGTTAGCTTCCAAGATTTGAAATTCTCTAATGCTGATCATGTAAGTAACATCAGAGAAGGTAAAAAAAGAAAAAATAATAATAATAATAATAATAATAATAATTACGGTTCCTCGGAAGCTTATCACTGAATTATCTTACACAGTACACCAACATATACACAAAATCACCGATTTCACGATAAATCCATGATAAAGCCATTAGAAATTCGCAACAAACCGATCCAAAAAGAGATGGTCCTTCCTCTAAAGTAAATAAATCGATCCAACAAAAAAAACAACGACGACGAATAGAATATACTCACAGTCACAGTTGATCGATGAGATCCTAATCGGCGAATCGATATATATCAGTTGGCGAAGATCGATCGGAGCGTGAAGAACAACACAAGTAGACGACGATGAATCAACGATCGTGTATAACAACCGGTGAATATGCAAATTAACTTTAGAATATATAACCGGCGTCGTATAGCCTCCACTTTTATTTGATCCAATTTCGGTTCATACTACATCGGTTTGATACGGTTACTGATCGGTTATCTCTTTCAAGTTCGAATTAAATTTCAATTTTTTTATATATGATTTGTTTAATTCTTGACCAAAATTGGAAGATTGAACATTCGGTTTTCCAATCCAATCCGACCAGTACTAAAACGTCGTACTATCATAAAACAAACTAGATTTTGTTTTATTAATACCAAGGTCTGTTACAACTAGTAGGTGCAAACACATTATCATAGACGTTACAAAACGTAATTATTTTCGTCGAACACGTAAAAAAGAACCTGATATTACACAATACTTGTATTACGTTATTATTAGGCTTTTGTTTATATCTTTCACGAGACCTCAGTGTGACGCAGATAGCCTTTCTTTGACGGAAGATCGGCGGTCTTGAAACCCTGGGGAAACATCTTTTTGGCTTCTTCGTCCGACACGGCAGGCGAAATCACAACTGGTTCATGCGGTTTCCAGTTAACCGGAGTGGCGATCTTGTTATTGTGCTTCGACGCCATCAACAACGAGTCCAAAGCCCTCAGTACTTCGTCCATGTTACGTCCCGTGGTCGACGGATACAAGAAGCTCAGCTTAATCTATATCACACAAATCAAACATCAACCACTATAAAATCAATAATCATATACGTACATGCAAATAATATGTGAGAATGAGATTATTATTACCTTACTGTCAGGACCAACAATATGGAGGGCACGAGACGGTCCGTTCTCGATTGGATCAATCATGTTAAGCTGAGGAATGATCTCTTTGTTCGGGTCTGCGATTATCGGGTACTTCACCTTGCTTCCGTGCTATATTCCATATATGTAACAAATTAGTCACAACCCAAAAATAGCTAACTAGATCAAAGATTAATTTAGTTTTGGTATGCATGCATATTTATAATATTTACCGCAAAGGCTTCGATATCTTTGATCCAGTCTTTGTGGGACTGTACGTCGTCACAAGACAAACCAAGGAGCTTCACGCCTCGCTTCTCGAACTCATGAGCGTATTTAGCCATCGCACCGAGCTCCGTGGTACATACCGGCGTGAAATCCCCTATATATCCGCCGACAAAATTCAAGAACTGTAACAAAAATCATAAACCGGACTAAACCAGTTGAATCATGCCTAATCTATATACATTAAACGTATATACCGGGATGAGAGAAGAGGACGGTCCAAGAATCGGCGAAGTGGTCATGAAGCTTGAACTTGCCATGTGTCGTCTCCACTTCAAGATTCGGCACCGTGTCTCCTAGTGTGATCCCTGGCATTTTTATCTAGATATATAAATGACTATATATTTCTATTGATGTTAATGTATGTAGTAGTAAGGGGACTTTGAGTTGATGATCAGTTATATAGGAGATCACAAGCTGGTTAGGTTCGGCGATCAAAGTCAATAAAAAGAGAGAGACTTGATGATGTTCAAATGAGGTGCATGCAAAAGACCATTGCGTGGCGTCTTTGCGAATTGGGTTCACGCCACGTGTCTTGTACAATCTTCAAAGTTCAAATAAAAACAACTCTTTTCTGTTTCGAGAAAACTTCAACGCAGCACGATGTCTAGACTCTAGAGACTCAAGTGTTTGTTGTATCCTTTATTATTCCTTTACTCTCAAAACGTTGTTGTTTTGCTTCGTATGGGCCGAGACTATGGTTAACGGGCCGAGACTATGATTGATTCCAAGTTGATTTCCTCCTAATTATTGCTCCAAACAGATCTAAATTGCTCCATTTTGTTTCATCTATGCTAAAATCCTAAAAACCTGCAAAGACTCCAAAATATCTTAAAAACACATCAAAAGACACTAAAAGACTCCTTATATCATGGTTAAAAACCACACAAACCATGATATATCAATGGTGATGCTTCGCTCCAAGGCCAACCTCCTCTTTATCATTATCATGTGCAGTTCCCGTATGATGATGATGATGCAGATACGGACCATCTCCATAGTGTCACTGATGAGTTTCTGGATGATAACTCATCTGAATCTGATATATATAGTGAGATGGTCGGTCTCTGCATCATCATCATCAGACGGGAAGTGCACATGATAAAGAAGAGGTTGGCCTTGGAGCAGAGCATTACCATCAGATTCAGGTTGGCCTTTGAGCAGAGCATCATAGAGAATATTGTAAATGAGATGTGAATCTCATAGAGAATATTGTAAATGAGATCGATGTGATTTTATCATACTCTCTAGTGTTATTGCGAACATGATTTTCCACATATTTAGTCACTAACAACAACTTTCAACAATTTTCCACACTTGAATATACATAAGGTGTCTTGCTGGAGACCAGCCTCATAAGTGGGCTCAATACCTTGCTTAGGCAGAATTCTGTTACAACTCTTCATTCCACTATATGTGATCATGATGACTCCTTGTTAAGCAGTTTATGGTAGTCCAACCATTTTCAAGTATGACATTGGCTCTACTGCTAATGCGGATTTGGAGAAACATCTATAAGAAAGAGATGCGATATTGGTTGTGATCAAGAGTCATTTGCATAAGGCACAACAGTGAATGAAGAAAAAGGCTGATGAGCACCAAAGAGACGTTGAATTTGAAGTGGGAGAACAAGTGTATCTGAAAATGAGGCTTTATCTTCTCTAAATCAGAGAGTTAATGAGAAGTTGTCAGCCTGATTTTATGGTCCATACCGAGTGGAAGCAAGAGTCGAGAAGGTGGCATACTGTCTGAAGTTACCTCCAGGCTCCAGATGCTAAGATTCATCCGACATTCCATGTGTCCCAATTGAAAAGAGTAGTGGGAAATCTACCAGTGACAACCTCAATTCCAAAACATTTGATGGATGATGGATTTCTAAATGCAGAACCTGAAACAGTATTGGGGTTTCGCAAACATCTTGTATTTGGCCAAGCATAAGTACTCATAAAGTGGAAGGGATTACCTGAGTTTGAATGTTCGTGGGAATGGGAGACTACTATCAAAGGGCAGTTTCCGCGCGCGGTTCAACCTTGCGGACAAGGTTTGTTTTAAATGGGAGAGTAATGATACGTATGAGGTCCAACATCCACCTATCCTCTACCAATATCGCAGAAGGGACAAAGCCCATAAAGTATCCAACAAGTGATGAAGGCTCCAGAAGTACGAGGTGTCACTGTTGACTGAAATAAAGATCAACCAAGGTTAAGATTGTTCACCATAGTTAAGAAATAAGCCAAGCTATTAGCTGGCACTTGTCCACGTAGCCATAACGGCTAATAGGTGAAGATAATTAAGACTTAATTAGTAGTAGTATAAAAGAAAAAGATGGAGGATTAAGAATAAGCATCTAGTGATTGGATCAAATTTGTAAGAAGGAGAGGAGAGGAGAGATTCCGTAAGTTCTCTCAAATCTGTACACCTTTCTATCAATAATAAGAGTTGTGTTATTCATTCATTAATCATTTCTCTTGTCTGAGTTTATATTGTTAATCGTATCAAAATTGATAACAGAGCAGTCCAATATTGGAAATCACAAAAGCAATGCCACCAAAAAAAATAGAGGACTTGAAAAAAGTAGTTGAATAAATGAATTCCTTTAGCGAGACGTCCAGAAACTTAGAACTTGTCATGAAGCTTGAACTTATCATGTGTTGTCTCCACTTCTAGATTCATCACCGTGTCTCCTAGTGTGATCCCTAGCATTTTTATCTTTAATATATAAATGAATATATTTGTATTGATGTTAATGGATGTAGGAGTAAGGGAATTGAGTTGATGATCATTGATCAGTTAAATTAGGAAATCACAAGCTGGTTAGGTTCGGCTATCAAAAGAGAGAGACTTGGTAAATAAGTTCAAATGAGGTGCATGCAAAAGAGCATCGCGTGGTGTCTTTACGAATTGGGTTCACGCCACGTGTCTTGTACAATCTTTTTGGTTTCGAGTAAACTTCAACGCAGCACGAACGATGATGCCTAGAGAGACTCGAGTGTTTTTATCCTTTTTTACATTTTACACTCAGAACGTTGTCGTGTTACCTTCGTTTGGGCCGAGACTATGGTTAACGGGCCCGTGGACAAGTTTTTGATTAAAACGATGTCGTTGCTTGGAAAAGATTAGATCCTCGGACAGACCTAGAAGGATCAGAAGTTCTTAAACGTTTTGGTTAAGAAGGGAAGGGAACTTCTGTCGGATCTGGAAGCTCTCTCTCTCTGTCTCTGTGTCTCTCTCCCTCCCGCTTAACGCTTCTCTTTGCTTATTACATTTCTCTGGTTTTTTTATTCAAACGTCTCTTTTTCTTTTTCGTTTTTGTTTATCACGGACGCTTTTTCTTTGGTACGTCCTCTGAGTTCTCTAATCTCACCCACGCACACTTGTTTATGTTAATCGTGCCTTTGTCGTAAGTTTGGAACCAGTTTAGGGTTTGTTCTGTTCATTATTAGGAACGTAATTAGAAGTTTTCATTTTCGAATTATTGTTACTCATAATTCGAGCTTAAGAACATTGAAATATTAATAGGAAGAAGCTCTTGGGATCTTTTAGGATTAAGCTGCTTAATTTGATCGGAACAATAGCTTTTCAATTAGCTGAACTTCATTTCTATTGACTCTTCAAATTGCTAGACAAGTCTGACAAGTTTTAAATTGAATTTATAATTTGTCACATTTGATCATTGTGTTGTTGTCCTGTGATATATTATGTAGATGGAGGTGCAAAGTCTCTTAAACTTTGATTTGGATCCTGGTCCAGTTGATCAATCTATATTGGTGTGGCAACATGAGCATAGGTCAGCTGCTATATGGGAAGATGAGGTGTGTACTACTAGTTAGCCATTTATCTTGTTTCTTGTTTTGCTTCCGGTGTTAAAATCTTTGAGTCTTACTTCACATTTTCAGGTTCCTCCCCGTGAACTGACATGTCGTCACAAATTATTGGGGATGCGAGATTGGCCTCTGGATCCTCTTGTGTGTCAGAAATTGATCGAGTTTGGGCTGTATGGAGTGTACAAGGTTGCGTTTATACAACTTGATTATGCTCTGATTACAGCTTTGGTGGAGAGGTGGAGACCTGAAACGCATACTTTTCATCTTCCTGCTGGAGAGATCACAGTGACTTTACAAGATGTCAATATATTGTTGGGTCTCCGTGTGGATGGACCTGCAGTAACTGGGAGTACAAAATGCAACTGGGCTGATTTATGTGAGGACCTGCTAGGTCATAGGCCAGGTCCCAAGGATCTACATGGTTCTCACGTGTCCCTAGCATGGCTGCGTGATCATTTTCGGAATTTACCTGCCAACCCTGATGAAGCCACGTTGAAGTGTCACACTAGGGCTTTTGTGTTAGCTTTGATGAGTGGTTTCCTGTACGGAGATAAGTCTAAACATGATGTGGCGCTGACGTTTCTCCCTCTGCTAAGGGACTTTAATGAAGTGGCTAAACTTAGCTGGGGTAGTGCTACCTTAGCACTTCTCTACAGAGAGCTGTGTCGGGCAAGTAAAAGGACTGTTTCTACCATTTGTGGCCCTCTTGTTCTGCTGCAGTTATGGGCATGGGAACGACTGCATGTTGGTCGTCCAGGAAGACTTAAAGATGTTGGTGCTTCTTATATGGATGGCATAGATGGTCCTTTACCAGATCCATTAGGCTGTAGGTAAATGAAATTTTTATCATATTCTGTTCAGTTTGTTCTTACAAGTTTAATTTCGATTTTGGTTTGCTTATGAAACTGCTTGAAAGCTAGGTGGAGGGCTTCTCTTAGTCATAAAGAGAATCCTCGCGGAGGACTGGACTTTTACAGGGACCAGTTTGACCAGCAGAAAGATGAGCAGGTATTAAATAATGGTTTAGATGACCGAGCTTTGAGTTTAGGAAAGCAGAGGAACTTACAGACCAACTCAATTCTGACGAACTAAGCATTTGTTGAGAGTTGATACAATTTAAACAACTTATGTTTGGCATTCAAGGACTTAATCTTTTCAGTAATGAAATTTTATTTGGTAAATCTTTTCAGTGAACTATCCTTTAATTATAAAAGAAACACTTACAGTGCAAGTACTGGTCTCTTATAGCCGTTTAAAGATATGATAGTCTGCAGTGGTGGGATATTCAAAATTGTATTGTAATATTTCATTAAAAGATCACTGATACGACTTGTGATTTTCTTTTATGATATAGGTTATATGGCAGCCTTATACTCCAGATCTTCTAGCAAAGATTCCTCTTATATGTCTTAATGGTCAGAACATATGGCAAACTGTTGCACCACTGATTTGTTTTGATGTTGTCGAATGGCATCGTCCTGACCGGGTACTTAGACAGTTTGGTCTTCACCAAACGATACCAGCACCTTGTGATAATGAAAAAGCTCTTCATGCTATTGACAAAAGAGGCAAATCAGAATATGACTGGTCAGCACGTCATAGTCGACATATTGAACTGTGGGAGGCACGTGAGTCGTCTGTTGTTTCCGGTGAGCCAGAGTGTAGCCCAATGGACTATAATGATCCTTATATGGAGTGGTACCGCAGAATTACTAGAAGAATTATTAGTCCTATGAACGAGAGGCGCCCTGGGCAGTTTCTACCCACTGGTTTTGCTTTCCAAGTGCTTGTAAGTTTATTGTCAACACTCAACATCATAATTGTCTGATTTCGACTTACTTCAATTTACTAGCCAATATAAAATTACAGGTTCAGAGGGTTGCAGCCATTCATTCCCGATCTAAGGCTTCACTTGAGGAGGAACTTACTGTTGACACTGCAAGGCAGACATTACAAGATATCGTTGATATGTGTGCAGGCGCCCTTCAACTCAATGCGCCTTTAGGCTCATTATCTAATGGTAGGATTTCCATAAAAATCATCAGAATAAATTTAAGGGTACAATTCCTTTTTATAGTGATTTTTCTACTTAAACTTTCGGTGGCTTGGTGATGTATTAGCTGTAACCAATACAAGAAATGAATTGACAATAGAGTTATGGATATCCTAGTTAATTAACCAGTTTTGTCGAGGCTTATCTTTTTAACTTTCGTAATTCCTTTGTTATAGGCACTGTTGCTCAAGCTCCAACTTCAGAACCATTTTTTATGTTACCTCAACCTATGCCTACAATAATATCCCGAAAGCCGATGTCTAGAGAAATGGTATACGTACCTATGAATGAAATGGAAATCGATGATGGTCCCTCAGTGGAACATTTGGAAATGATGCCACCTATTCAGGATATAGGATGTGAGCAGTCTTTACCATCAGTGTCCCAAAAACCTCTTTTCTGGCCGTCAGGAGGGAAGCTTACTTTCAGTTGGATTTGTGATGTAATGTTGGGGTTTGATTGGTCGTCGAGGAATCTCCCACCTTGTGAATTTTCAAGTGTTCTGCCTTTTCATGTCTTGGATGAGCTGGTTCTTTCTGCTTCCAAAATCCTGAAAAAAGAGCCAAACTGCGTTAGGATTGAGAGTGACAAAGCAAAGGTTGTTGTGGTTGGAGATCTACATGGGCAGCTACATGATTTGTTGTTCCTTATGCAGGATGCAGGATTCCCGAATGGTGATGCAGGACTCCCGAATGGTGATCAGTTCTATGTGTTCAATGGGAATTATGTAAACAAAGGAGCGTGGGGTTTAGAAACCTTCTTGCTTCTTTTATCATGGAAGGTAATCTTATTATCTTTTAATTTGTGTCTTTGGAGCATAATCTGCTATTATAGAGCTAGACTAGTCATGCCACAACACATTTTAATAGCAGGCGCTTCATCTTTTTGCTAGGTGTTACTACCGGAAAGAGTATATCTTCTACGTGGCGGTCACGAGAGCGGAAGTTGTTCATCACTGTATGGATTTAAAAATGAAGTACTAACCAAGTATGGTGATAAAGGAGCTTCTGTCTACAAGAAGTGCTTGGAATGCTTTCAGTTACTTCCTTTGGCTTCTGTGATTGCTGGGAAGGTATTCACAGCTCATGGAGGTCTTTTTCGTGATGTATCAAGATTTCTCTCGGATAAGCAAGAACGAAGCAGAAAACGCAAGCGAGCTCAGAAAAAACAAACAGATGATAGTGTCCTTGAGACTGAAAACAGATCAGAGTCCTTGTCTCTTGGCTCGTTGAAGGATTTATTGAAAGTGAAAAGGCGTGTTATAGATCCTCCTACTGGAGGTTCAAATTTGATTCCTGGTGACATTCTTTGGTCAGATCCATCACAAGACAACGGCCTCTTTCCTAACAAAGAGAGAGGGATCGGTTTGTTGTGGGGTCCTGATTGCACCGCAAAGTTCCTACAAGACAACGATCTAAAGGTTAGATTGATTAGTTTCGTAAATATAATAAATTGTCAGAAAGATTGCACCTATAAGCATTGAGAATTAGATAGCAGAACTGAGTGGGGAATCAACCAAATGCGTTAGGATATAATCAGAACAATTTCGTTATTCAGCTTCACGATGTTAGTTCTTTGTATGGCAGTTGATCATCAGAGGGAACGGAGCCCCTGAAGAAAGGGCTAAACGAGATGATCTTGCACCAATGGATGGAGGATATGCAAAAGACCATGAAGGGCTTATAACTTTGTTCAGTGCTCCTGATCATCCTCAGTTTCAGGTATGGTCTATCTGATATTCGTATTTGCTATCTTCAACCTGTAGTAAGCTCTTCAACAAAACGGCTAATAGAATATCTCATATCTTCTTGATGTTGTATGTGTTGTATCTGTTGTCTCGTATGCAGAACACAGAGGAGAGACACAACAACAAAGCAGCTTACATAATTTTACAAATCCCCGAATGTGAGGAGCTTAAATTTCAACCGCTTGAAGCAGTATCTCCGAGACCAAAGGTAGTTCTACAGTTAATTACGAGAATCCTAATTTTAATATCTCTTAAGTTTATTCTTGATATGTTCTGACATCCGCAGGCTGAGGCGTACTACGATTATAGAAACCTGATTCATTCACCCAGCAATTTAGTACACAATATTACTAATTCTGTTGACTCACCTTCCACCGCGCCTCATGACAAAGATAGTTTAATATCTTCTGAAAATGTGGAATATAAGTCCATGGATCTCTCTGAACAGATGGAAGTGGATGAAAGAGATGATGTCGATTCCAAGTGCTCAGAATCTAGAACTGGTGAAGTTACAGCTTTTGGATCTCTAGCCTCTAGTGATAAAGAGATGGCGGTTGATTCTTCAGAGAATACTGAAAATGGTTCCAAAGAAGCTGACCATTCCGAATCACGTACTCCTAAAGTTACTGATCTTGAACCGCAGTCAGCTGGTGATCTGTATGTGCCTGATTCTGGAGAATTCCTAGAAACTCGGACAGAAAAGGTTGCGGATATTGAACAAATGTCAGTTGATGAAATTGCTGGTGAGTCTGAATCCAGAGTTGGAGAGGTAAATGACGTAGAAGCCTGTAACATTACTAAGATTTCAGAAGAGAAAGCAGAAGAAGGAAGGAGAAGCGAGTCACTTGAGGCGTCAAGTAATGTAATAAGTAAAGAAGAGCCTCGTGATGCCAAACCAAGATTAGATGACGGTAGCACCAGTGGTGATGCTGGAGTAGAATTGGAAATTACATATGAAGAGAAACTGGATAGTACAGCAACTGAGATCATAGGGAACGGTACAGCTGAGGGAAACAGAGAGATAGCCACTGATGGTACTGAGAAGTTGGAACGTTCAACCAGCAAACTCAATAATGCAGTGCCCAGTGAAGATATGGATGATTCTGATGTGGGGACTGTAAATGGTGGCTTATCGAAATGTCTAACAAGCAAGCCAGTGGTGGGTCATGACAAGTTTACAAATGTTACGAAATCTTCTCATAATACGGATTATGGAGAGTCTGCAGATAAGCCAGAGAGAGTAGTCAAACTGGTTACCTATTCTAAGCGTAAGTCAGCTGACAAAAAACACATGGTTGATTCTAATGAAGACTCCCAACAGAAGGTTAATAATAATGCTGTTGATACTAAAACTAAGGGTTCTGTTGAGAAGTCGTACTCGGCTCCAAAAGATATGGAATCATGAAATGTGGTTCTACTGGTCTCTTTTCTAACTGAGGTAAAATATAATCTCTCATCTAAACTTATCTAGGCGTACAAACACCCTTAGCATTACTACTTATTCCCTTTATAAAGAACACCATTTCGTTTATACTTTTGTGGTTTTCTTGATTCGATTTAAGTGGGTTCTCTGGTTAATTCATGTCCAACACATGCATCTTCTTACCATGAGCAAGGCTTACAAATGATTGATACACAAATACATACGCTTTTATCGCACATTTTGAGTGTTCTCTTGATTGATTTGCAGAGATGATGAATAGCTAAATCGCTTTGGATATATGTCCTTCAAAGCCAATGTACAGTGATCATAATAGCCTAGCTGGTCAAATCCGTTTTAACCGGATCCGGTTAGCTAATTTAAGCTTATATGTTAGAGTTTAATTAGTGGATATTGTGTAAACCTCATTCTCTTTTTCTTGAATATACCTTTCTCAGTCAAAATTTATGTTATTATGTAGTTTAATTAAATAAACTGTCTTTCATGTTTCATCATAGAACTAGAAAGCGGTAAATTGTATACGATGGGAATTATCAACTTTACAAAGGTAAAATTGGCACGGCGCAGTCGTGGTTTTGGTCAACGACAAGGGTAATATCGACTTCGAAAGGAGAAGTCAATGACTAAATTCATCAGTTGAAAGGCAGCGTAAGAGATTGAAGAAGTACAGTGTTTTGCTAAACCAAAGGGATGAACCAAAATAAAACCAGAAATTGACCAAAGCATAGTAAACCAGAAATTGACCAAAGGGATAAACCAAAATAAAACCAGAAATTGACCAAAGCTTATTAAACCAGACAAAGCTTAGTAAGCCAATTAATCGAAACTGTGAACCAGAGAATCCTGTCACACGTCTTCAAGCCCCTTCTCTCAATCTAGGGTTCGGGTTTCGATTCTGCAATTTTATTTTGTTCAACTCATGCTGTTAAGCCTCTCTTCGTAAGCCTTGTTCTCCATCCCCTCTTGAGGGCTCCCTTTCTTCTTCTTCTTCTTCTTCTTCTTTTGAACTCGAACAACAACTTCGTAGGCTAAGCATGTCGTGATATTCCCAACTTGGACGAATAAGGCGATGGTGTTAATTGGTCCCAGTCCCACAGATCAGATAAGCCACTCGATGCAGCGGATGCACAACGCCACTGTCTTAGATGAGGTCACTCTGAAAATATGCTTGATCAAGATCTCACGTGCTCTGCTTGATGCCTACGTTCCTAGAGTGCTCGTGGATATTATGGAGAGAAATATCCAGAAATTCATCAACGACGACCTTCCTCATGGATGCAGCAAAGCCGGAAAAACCATTCAGCGAGTGAGTCAGTGCTGCTACTCAGAGAACACTAGTGTGTTTTAATTTTTTGATTTTTTGTTGCTTACTCGGTTCTTCAGGCTGCCTTCAGTGAGATATGCAAGATGTTAGATCCTGGAAAATCTGGACTTGTCCTGCAAACGAGTGTAGTTATGTTTATCGGATTACATGGTTCTGAAAAGGAAGCTGTGTGTGTCAATTATGCTCGTTACCACCGACAAAAGAGCTTCAACCCATCTTTAGTCACTGCTGACACTTTCATCCCCGGTGCATTGGATCGACTCAAGAACTTGGCTGCCCAACATGGACTCCCGGTTTACGGAAGGTACAAAAAAACTAAGTCATGGTCATCCGTTTTTGGCTTCATTTTTTATGTCTACCCTATTAGAGATATATTACTTTCTAGCTAAAACACTTTCCTACTTTGTTGAACAATTGCTTTTAATTTTCAGCTACATGGAGTTAGACCCTACGAAGGTTGCGAGCGAAGGAATTGAAATGTTCAGAAGGGGGGATCGTAATCTCATAATTGTAGACACCAATAGCCGCCACAAACACTATACTTCATTGTTTGAAGAAATGAGCCAAAACAATCGTTGTGTTTTTTTTTTTTATGCTTGGTAGTTTCTTAGATTTTTGTTTTTATGTAAAACAACATTTTATTTAAAATGGAAATACGACTTAACAATGGACATAAAATCGATAACATTACAAGAATAAAGATGCAGATTAAATTTTTCATAAAGATAATTTATTTATGTTGTTTTACATCTTAACCTGATAAATTAGATCATCTTAACTTGGTAGTTTCTTAGATTTCAGGTTAAGATGATCTAAAAACAAAATGGCATATTTACAAAATGACTTAGAAAATGGGGATGTAAATAATTTGCTTCGGTTTATTTCAAACCAATGTTAATATCCAAAATATTTACATTGATTACAATAATTGATTTATCATTTTTATCAAATGATGTTAATTTTTACATCAATTTATTGAAGTATTTTTTTTTTTTTTTTTTGGTTAAATTGAAGTATTTTTCTCAACGAAACACAACACAAAATTACAACAACAAAGCTACAAAGATTGATTAACAGAAATAACCATCCGAAAATCAAAGATAAAAGATCAAAGCTACAAAGATTATCAACTTGCCTCTTACTTCTTAATTTACCAGTTAATTTCAGTAACTTGAAGCTTGATTCTGCATCTTCGATAAGCGGACATCATCAGAGCTAAACTTATGGTCACATAGTCCTCTTTTGATTATGTGGAGACTTCGATAGTGAAATATCTTGGGCTACCTACGATTGGCAAGACAGAGCTCTAATAGAAGAATAAAACCGTCGAAAGTTGCGTGGGCCGGTGATGTCAATAATTCAATTGACTGGATCCGGTATGAAGGAGCCAAGAACCATCAGATTTCACCCATATCTGAAGAATGGTTCGAGTGGAGTGGAGGAAGCTTAGAAAAAGCTGCGCTGCCTTAACCATAGCACCACTCACAAAAACTATTATGGATGGCCATGGGATGATTGGTTGAAGGCCATGAGAAACACCAGAGAACGTCGGAATAAGAGACATGCAATACTCTGTAGTCTACCATGAAGCGGATTAGATCTGAAGGCTATGGGAGAGCCATCGCGAACCGGCCAACGATGATTATATGAACCCACCGTTACCGGACGAAAGCTGATCATCACCATTAAAGAAACCGGCGATATCAGACAGAAGCCCGATTAAACGGGATGGCGAACACCGGAACCTATCCGGTCAGCGAAATCGATTTTGCTTTCTCTCTCTAAATGATACGAGAGAGAAGAAAGAGAAAGCAATTTTTTTCTCAACGAAAACAGAGAACAACTCTTGTCTAAATTTGGGAGGCAAATAAAAAAGAAAAAAAAAGGGAAAGGCATAGTCGTGGTTTCGGTCAACAAAAAGGGTATTTTCGACTTTGCAGAGGGAGAAGTCAATGGATAGATTCACCCGTTGAAACGCAGCGTATTTGCATCAAAAGCTAAAGATGAATCTGCCTTTGCGCGTCTTCAGGTTTTCTAATTTTTTTTTTCTCTGAATTCGTCGGATCTCTCTCTCTCTCTCTCTCTCTCTATCTCTACAAGCCCCTTTTCTCAATCTAGGGTTAGGGTTTCGATTCTGCAGAGGTTTTTTAAATTTTATTTTGTCCAACTCTTGCTGCTAAAGCCTCTCTTCCTTGTTATTTATCCCCCTCTTGAAGCATCCATTTCTTCTTCCTCTTAATTCGAAGAGCTTCGTAGGCTAAGCATGTCGTGAATCTCCCAAATTTCTGGTAACCTGATAAAAAAATTAGTATCTGCTGCTGCTACTCTCTTCTTCGTTGTATGTATTCGTCTGGGCTTTCGAGTTCTTTCGAGCAATTAGCTTTATGTTTATGTAAATTTCGTATTTTAGGTTTTTTTTTTGTGAATTTGCATCTTCGTCTGGGTTTAGGTCTCGGTCAATCTAACTTTCATTGTTGTTTGTACCGCTTACGTTAGATTTAGGGTTCTTTTCGCGTTTTGGAATTTGAGTGTTGTTGGTTCGATTGGGACATTTTTGCAATAGTTCGGGGACTTTTGTTTTTTGCAAACGAGCCTCTGAATTTTTTAGCTCATGTTAAACCTTTGTTTGTGTTAATTTCAGGTGTTTATTTAAACTCCATCGACAAAAAAAAAAAAATTCTTTGATAAGTTAAAAGCAATGTATACCTCCGAAGGAGCCCCTGATTTTGTTGTTGACCAGGGCATGTATTACCCCGTTGATGCCAGTTATGGCTATTACTGTACAGGTAATTTAGTTAGATTTCATTGTTTCAATTTCTATATCCTCTTGGTCTTAAGGTGTGGAGAGGAGTTTCCTAATGTTTCTTTAATTTTCAGGTTATGAGTCACCCGGTGATTGGGAGAACCATCAGATGTTTTTTGGTGTAGATGGTTCAGAGGTCCAATACACGGTACTAATCTCGCTCATAACAACTTTTTCATTTAGAGTTGATTTGTTCACATACATTTTTCCTTTCCTGTGTTAACATTCTATCTTCTTCTTCTTTTTTAATCCAGGGTGGGCAGAATGAAAATTCTCCCTATATATGCTATACGCCTAGTTATGGATATGCACAGTCTCCTTACAATCCATTCAATCCTTATATTCCGGGAGCTTCAATAGGCGTTGACTCTCCTTTTGTTGGCCCTCAACAATTTTACTCTTTTCCTCCTTACCAGAGTGTTGCAACGTCACCTACTTTTGTTCCGTATGCTATTCAACCTGATATCATCTCTAATAGCTCAACAAACTCTTTGGTAGAGACTGGTTCAGCTAACAGGGGTCGATCCGACGGGAGAGGATCCAGGCATAGAAATGACACTTCTTCTGGTGGGGTTCAAAGGAATGCTCCAAAACTCTCTGCAGTAAATTCTTTGGGAAAGATCCCAGACAAACTAAGGCCTAACTCTGGACAGAGTAGGCAGGGAGAAATCGAAAAGAGTGAATCTACTCCATCATCAGGACAAGCTCTCCAGGTATAATTTCGTGTAAATAAATTTCTTGTTTTACTTTATTCTGGATATTGGTAGTAGGAGGTTGTTGAATTATCAAGAATCTTGGCTAGATGATTGTGATTCTAATTTCAGACATTGATATGCTTATTTGTGTAGTTCTAGGAGTAGTTTGTTGATCACTGCAGCCACATATATCATTCTGATTTTGACTCATCTTTGCAGGGAAGAGCTACTTCCGTTAGTGTTCAACCTGTTGACGTTGTTTCCAGTAGTAGCAGAGTATCGTCTTTTGGACAACTAGACGCTGCTCCTCCTGGACTTCATGGTTTTCCAAAAATTGCAACAAGTAATAACAATCTTCGGCCCAAGATCTATGGTGGCCATGCAAATATAATTCCTGATAGAGTTAGTGAACAAAATCGAGGTCGAAGATCGAGAGGATTGGGGAATCAACTAATTGTCAAAGCTTATACAACAAAAGCTGGAAATGCTGATGCCGAAGGGAATATTGTGATCAATCCTTCTCAGTATAATAAAGAAGATCTCCGAATCGATTACAGCAATGCTAAGTTTTTTGTGATTAAATCGTATAGTGAAGATGATGTTCACAAGAGCATCAAATATAATGTCTGGTCATCAACTTTGCATGGGAACAAGAAATTGCAGAGTGCATATGAAGATGCTCAGAAAATAGCCTCCGAGAAGTCTTGTCAATGCCCGATATTCTTGTTCTTTTCTGTGAGTTTTTCCTTCTCATGTCTTACATGCTAGCTTATTTGTCTTAAGCTTATTCTGATGCAGTGTTTTTCTTTTTAGGTCAATGCTAGTGGCTTGTTCTGTGGTATGGCTGAGATGACTGGTCCAGTTTCTTTCGATAAAGACATGGATTTTTGGCAGCAAGACAAATGGAGTGGAAGCTTTCCGGTCAAATGGCACATCATAAAAGATGTTCCCAATAGCTATTTCAGGCACATCACACTACAGAACAATGAGAATAAGCCAGTCACCAACAGTCGAGACACACAAGAGGTCAGTTTTTTTACTAGCACGCTTTGAAGATTCTCACATATGGAGAATTTGCTAAAATACCGTCTTCTTCTGCAGATAATGCTGAAACAAGGTCTGGAAGTGCTAAAAATATTTAAAGATCATATGGAAAGGACTTCATTACTAGATGATTTTGTGTATTACGAAAGCCGGCAGAGAGTCATGCTGGATGAGAGAACCAGGCTACCGTACAGGACCTTTATTAGCCCTTCACCATTACCCAGACCAGATCTCTCTGACAGAAACAAGAAAACCTCCTTTGAAGCCTTCAAAAAATCTTCAGTTATCTCTGCGGAAAGCGAGGAGGTTCGTGCAAAGTCAGATGGGAATGAGGAGACCACTGTAAAGGAAGGTAATGAAGAAGATACTTCTTCCACACAGAAGAAGATGAGCTCTCTCACCATTGACCCGAGTAGTCCAGAATCTAACCCGACCACTGTTTCTCACGTAAACCAGAAGAGTCAAGCCAAGTCTAAACCGATATCCTCTGGCTCTCAGGATAAGTCAGGCCCCTCTGAAGTTGTTGATGCTTCTAACTCTGATGACAATGACACTGCCAAAGTAGGATCAGTACCCGTAAAAGTTGCGGAGTCTCCTGCAATTTTAACAGTCGGTACTATTCCTCTGGACACCAAGTCACTTGAGAAGTAAAACCACCTCGGGTTTGGCTTAATATCTGATTCCTTATCTACTGAATCATCTCTCTTAAGTCAAAAGTTAATCATGGTTCATCATACAAGCCAATGTGGTATGAAGAGAGGGTTCTGTCTGTATAGATGAGTCTTGACTGGTGACTTATAATGAGAGGTTTGATCAATCGCCAAAAAAAAAAAGAGAATCGTTGAAGTTTGTGGGTTAGTTGTTGCGTTTTGGTTATTTTGGATGTGTTATGATCGGAAAATTCATATGCTGTGTCCGCTTTCGCAGTGTTTTCTTTCTTCTTCTCTTACTGTAAAATCTTCAATTTGACTTTTACATCTGCCTTCTGTTTGTTTGGTTTGTACCTTTGTTCCTCCCAACTCAAAAAGAGTTTTAAATTGAATATTAAGTTTTTCTTTTTCCCCTTTTTAATGACATTTTTTTTTTATATTATGCCATAAAACCTGGTCTAATTATAGTAACTCCTGATTGTGTAATCTCATGTTTAGTTCACTTATCTGCGAGTGCATCTTTTCAGAAATATGTATTTCACCGTCTGTAGTGAAAAGTAAAAGATCGTATGAAACGAATGCAACCAGAAACAAATGTACTAATAAAAAGATCTGATAGATAAAATCATATATAAATGAAGGAAAAATAATAAGCCATAGAGACATCATCTAAATGCATAGAAATCTCATCGCACAAATAAGGCTTCCACTAAAAGGCCCTACAAGGGATGGCCCAATATACAACTAAAATAAAAGGAGCAAACCTTAACCATCCAAAGTGTGCACACGCTATTATTATTAACAACCATAATTTGAATCATATGCTTCTTCCACCACGGGAGAGCCATCAAGCAAGCAATCGATTGGCGGGATCGTCAACGTCTCTTGTTTCCCGTAAGCATTCCAACAAAACGGATCATCAACTAGCTCACCTTCCTCGGGCAACAGCTCGACCTCCGACATCGTTATATTTGTGCAAGCGACGGTATCACTACATGCGAAATGAATCGGGGGGCTTCTAACGTCGTAAGTTCCTTTGATGTTACGGTACTCGACGTCGAAGACTCGAACTGCAGATGTCTCGTTGCGACACTCTTTCGATGAGCAGTAGTACTGGTCGACGATTATGCAGTTGAGGACGTTCTCCATTTGGATGTTTTCAAAGAGGAGGTTTGAGACAGATCCGGTTCCGCCTTGCCATGTTTTCACTCGGAGACCGTTATCGGAATCGCGGATCGCCGTGTTTCGGACTGTTATATTTGATACGCAGGCTTGTGAATTGTGCACGCCTAAGCTCCCAATGCTGCGTTTTGAGACACATATTTAAAAAGTTTTTATTAGCGGCTAGAAATCAGGCAAACATATAAAGTGAGTTAAACACCTGAAAACAAATTTTGACAAAAAAAAATAGTAGTTGATTTTGATTTTTCCAATGAATAATAAATTAAGAATTATGCAGATTTCTTAAGTTTTAGACCAAATTAAGTGAAAGATGACTACTTATTCGAAGTTTGTATAGATATATTTATTCAGAAACACGAAAATGATATTTATGAATATGAATAACTTTAGTTTATTAAAGTGCTGCGTTTTTAATGATTTTCAAATCGCGTTTTGAAAAAGATGAATAAATTGGAAAAAAAAAAACACCCGAAGAAAAGATCGAAAAAATTAATAGTACCGGTGTTTGATTTTTTCAACGAAAAAGGATTAATATTCATGTAATTTTTAGCTTTAGACTAAATTAGTATTAAAAATGGTATTTCTCTGAAGTTTTGCATAGAAATATTTGATTCAAGTTCAAAAATACTAAGATTGTAAATTGGAATATGAAAACTTTTTGGTTTATTAAAATCTAGTGTGCCAAGTTCGATATTTTGTCAACTAGTCAAAAAGTTCATTTTCCAGTGGATGGAACATTCACCTAACATCCGTGATCCATGTAAAAAAACACAGTCATCGTAATGGAATCAATTCGCAAAAACATTAAAATTAACGTTAATATTCTGTTTTCAATGAATGTTTGTTTATAATTTTAAAAGAAAAGAATAAAAGACAGAAGAGGAAATAAAAAGGAGACAAACCTGATCCCGTGACTAGGCCCACAAGTGACACCATGAATGTCAACATCTGAGCAGCCAGTTCCTATCGATATGCAATCGTCTCCTGTTTCATTTTTTTTCATTCATTCCCAATTAATACATAATAATATTCTTAAACCCAAAGTTACAAAAAAATACAAATCAGTACCGTTGCTAACGACAGAGTTGTAAATGGCAACAGATCTTGTGTTTCCGAGATGGATACCATCCGTGTTCGGACTAAGTTTCGGAGATGATATTTGGATTTCGTTTATTAGAACTCCTTGACATCCGTCGAATTTCATGTGAAATTGTGGACTGTTTTGGATTCTTAATCCTCTCACCACTATATTATTGCTCATGAAAAACCGTATCATCTAAACAAAATTAATGAAAAAAGGGTTAGTGCTAAACCAAATTTAAATCGGTATTGGATTTGGTTCGGTTTAGTTAGGACTCACAGTCGGGCTCTCACATGGTCCAGACGACGATGATCCGTTTGGTCCCTGAAAAAAATGATAATAAAACACAGAGTCCAAATTATATGATTTGACAACAATTTTTTTGTTTTTATAAGAAACTTTATATACGAATAACAATAGTACGGTTTCTTGTCGTGTGTTCTGTTTTGTCACGACCACACGACTTATCAGTTAATAATTAATAATCAGCAAATCTCTAATGTAAAGTTATAACAGTAGTGAGATTTTTTTACCCTGTGGGGTTTGCAAGGTAGATCCCACCATTTTTGACCATTGCCTTCGACGGTGCCTTTGCCGGCAAATGTGATACCCTCGAGGCGGTAAAAAACCAACCACTGTTGTTTACTGTCTTTCTCTGGCCATTCCTCTGGTCCGTCCGGTGGCATCAACACTCCGTCCAACTTCACAATCCCAACCAAAAAAAACACAAACGTTTAAATTTACATAAACAATACTTTCAAATGACATATAAAATTAGAACATAAACATGGTACGTTTTTATGATTATTAGCATAGTGAATTTTTCTTTTTTTTTAAATGTTACTTTTGTTAGAAGAAGAATCATTTATTTTGTTTGGCTCACCTGAAATACGAGTCCCGGTTGACATGGACCGGAGAAAATAGTGGAAGTGATTTTAAAAACGCCACCTTCAGGTGCCAAAACGATGCCGGACTCGACGGCACAAGCGGCTTTCCAAGCATCTCTAAACGCTGCCGTGTCGTCGCAAGAACCATCACCCACTGCTCCATATGACGTGACGTCAAAGATGCACCCTGAGTCAGAATCTCCCGGAGCCGGGTCTGGACTCGGGTTTGGATTCGGGTACGGGTCAGACGGGACTTGATCAGGTGGATTGGCCGATTCAAGAGGAGGTGGAGGTGGAGGAGAAGAAGGAGGAGGAAGAGGATGGGAGAGGCCACGACGACTCTTGTGGTAATGATATCTTCCTCGTGCCACGTACGTGAAATGTCCGAAGAGGACAGTGGAGATTATGTAAACCACGATAACGCCACCGAGACCTCGCATTGCTAAGCTATGGAGAAGAGAGAAATGGAGAAAGAGAAGAGAGAGAGAGTGTTAAGTTAGGAGAGTTAGATGAGTTTTGAAGTCTGTTATATAGCAAAGTAGAAGAGAACACACACAGAGACAAATGGAGTTTGAAGTCCGTGTAGATGACACGTGTTTATTACTTGTTGGTTATTGAGTTCTATCTATGTGTTGTTGTTGGGCATGAGGTTTTTAAGAGGAGGAGACTTGTTTTTAGTTAGCAAATATTCTACTGTTTTTACGACTTGTCTTTTTCTCCTTTCAGTTCTTTATTTTTATTTTCTAGTTAGAAAGATTGTAATGTTTTCATCTAAATCGAAATATTGACTAATGTTTGGATTGATATATGCTTATATGGCTTCTGAATGGTCAAGGTGAATACGTTTTGAATTAATTATATAATAAAACAAATTAATCTTTTTAAGGATTCGTAGAAGTTTATCCTAATTACCTTCTTGTGTATCGAGAAATTTTTTGACTTCAGTGTAGAGTGAACTATGAACTTTAACATAATTTAGTTTTAAACAAACGTTGTTTTTGATCTTACATACTTTTAATCCATTATATTTAATAGATATTGTTTGAATTTTAGTTTTTTTCAACAATAAACTGTATACATGTTATCATCATCAACTTAATCATAATTTATATCATCTATTAAATTTATTTACTAGACGTTTTTCTGAGTTATGCTTGAACGAATTTTTTTTTTTATATAACTATTAATCTGAGTAAATATGTGAGAATGAGATACATTAAAAATAAGGGAAGAGAAAGAGCATAACCACGGTATTTGTAATTATTTAGTTATCTTATTTTCTGCACTATATATATATATGTATATATAGGCCATGAATGGAATGAATTTCTAAATTGGTTTTTAGTTTTTGGTTTTAAAATTTTAGTTTTTGGTTTCTAAATTTTGGTTTTTGTTTTTTTCTAAAAAGTATAAAAAATTTAAAATAATAATAATAAAAATTGAAAAAATGAAAGAAAAACACTCACGATTAGAAGACTAATATAGATGGTTTTTGGTTTTTCTTTGTTAATGGGTAAAATCTCTCAAAATCCAGATTTTTTATTTTTTAGGGAAACCAATTTTATAAAATCTTGAATGACAATAAGTTAGATTTTTAGAAAATCTAAAACCAAAATCTACTTAAAAACTTAACAATTCAAGGTCATAGTTATATTATTTCTTGCAGTCCAAGAGATTTCATGTTTCCTAAGTTATAAGATCCAAATTTCTCAGCATATTATTGATGCTATTTTTTTATTTTTTACAAAACTATTATATATTGATTTTCATTCAATGGATAAAACTATTGATGCTAGTTAATAGTTAGAAAGTCTTCCTAGCTAGTAATCCAGCCTATTTCTTAAAACAAATCTGAAATTAAGTTAAATTAAATTAAATTAAAACTCTCAAGAAAGTCAGTCAGTACAAGGTTTGATCAGTAACACCGGTTACTCATCTTCAATCCCCATGCAAAAGAATTGCCACGTTAACTTAATATAACAATTAACAAATTTGTAAGATACTAATACTTCTGATCAATATGTAAAGGAGACAAAATAATAATAATAATAACTAATACTTATTAGTGAACATTATTCCAATTCTAGTCTCGTAATGAATTTGTAATACCACCAACACACAACGTTATCTAGCTAACAAATAGCTGTCTTGTGATATTTATGCAAATGAGAGTTTGCATCTCTATGTTCGTGATATATAACAAACTTGAATTTTGGTTGTGAGGGTTTTAGATCTATAATTGGACAAAATTCTTATTGGTAACTTATCCACTAGTAGACGGCATATCTTCATCTGCCATAGTAAGATATAAGACCACAACTTAATAATGGAATTTGTATAGAGAAAGAAGAATTATTGGTTAATACACATAAAAATACGAAATGATTAGAACACATAATGTTGAAAGGACTGATTTGAAATCTTGCGCTTACATTGATGATGTGTGTGTGCGGCACTGTCAATAATTAATTGTTCACCTTCTTTCTTCGTACCGTATTGTTCAGAACATGGATCATGTTTATTTACATGACCGACTTAAATTTTGTAGGCCATGTTTAAAGTTGTATGTATCAACAGTAAATATATAGATATATATATATATATTTTTTTCTTCTGATGAAATACTGAAATTATAATAAATATACTAATGTTTGATTTTTAATCTTTATAGAAAATATTAATAAGTTATATTTCGGTTTTTTTTTTTAAAATAACAAATAATATCTGGTGCAAGTTCTTCAGCTCAATTTGCAGACTCATATGTACAAACATTTACACAATTGATTGTAAAGTCATCTTATATTAGTGGAAGTACAAGATGAATTAACGTTGAAAGGTAACCGTGACATGGAAAATTTATAAACTGTGTATATGGATGGCTCTTTAGAATCTTTCTTCGATTCAAGAAACAAAAAGATCATTCAAACGACAACGATTGACATCGATCCTAATCCACAAGAATAACATTACCAATCATGCACCCCTTTTAGCTTCTTAAAATTTTAGTTTGTGAAACACTAACAATGCCGACGCATGATAAAGAAAAAGAAGACATATAAATTAAGAAAAAATAATTATAAGCGTTTTGTATACTTTTATGCGTTTGTATAGTTTAATAAATAAAAGAATCAAGTGAAATAAATAATTGAGAAGCAAATAGACAAATCTCGTGACACTTTGTTGTATTGTAGTTGAGTATATTTCTTGTGGATGTTGAAGACCCGTAAGGAAAAAGTTGGGCGGGGGCTCCGGAAATGTATCCATTGGTTCCCAATGGTTCTAAACGAGCTGTCCTCCCACACATTTCTCTATTTCTTGCTTTTGGTTTTTAAACAAGAATCATTTAATGTCGGCCAGAATCATCTCTAACTTCATAAGAAACATTTATCTAACAGAATTCACCAATACATGTATAAATTATTAGGACTTTTCATAGTGGATGTAATCATGTAAAAAATATACGTAGACAGTGACATTATATTCTTCATACGTACAAAGTAGTTTGTCTCTTAATTAATTGTTTTTATTCTATTTTTTCCTTCCATACACTAATTTATACAGTATCAATTTTAGTGCTATATATGCCTATCATTATCTTTGGGCGATATTGAAGAAAGAAGGCATTAACATTATATATGAGAATATATGTTCAAGACTTCAAGTCAATCTCCTAACAAAACTTATGCACTAGCTAACACAAATCCACTAAAGTATATCTAGGTTTTTGATATCCTCTCAAAGATATATATAGTTGCATGTCACAAATGAATATCTATATGAACATAAATATACTAGCGACTAGCTAGACCTTTTGTGATCGACATGAAATATATGTTATGTTGTCCTACTAAAAAAACTGTATGTAAGGTCGAAGCCATTATTCCCAAAAGTTATTTGATTTAGAAGGAGAAACAAATTAAAAAGAAACAAGATAATTAAAGTTTGAAAGTGTGAGTTTTTTTTTTTTTTTTGTATATTTTCGTCTCTATATGTCACATGTATTTCTCTCTCACGGGTCGTGAGTGATGATGGGCTCTTGTGGCTCAACTTAACACCACGTGTACACTTTGGTTACACGCGCCGCAACGCTCTCTGTTAGTGGCTCTTTGTGCACCATCGGGAAGTATCTCCAAACCGCGACACGTGTTTTGTTTCCAAATCTATATGCCGCAAACTGTGAAGGATACTCCAAGTAACATCAAACTTTTTGTGTGTACATTTATGCCTACGTGACAGCACGTCTATGTATATTTTTATGATTATTTATATATATTAATGTTTGAATTACCCATAAGCATAATTCAAAAACATGTTTAATTCTATTTAGCAACGAGGATTGACTTCGACCATTTCGTACACATTTTGTGACCTTTATATATATGGTTATGCAATTTCGCTAGTTTAATGTTCGTGGTTTTGTGTTAATTGGACATTAAAGATAACATGTTCTGTGGATGATATAAACTACGACTAACATTATCCCTCTCAAAAGATTTTAACACCACAACAATCATTATCATCCCAAAGCACCCTGATGCTAGCAAGTTGGGAGATTTCAGACCGATAAGCTGTTGTAACCTGCTATACAAAATTAGTTCAAAGATCATAACAAACAGGTTGAAACCCCTTCTCCAAGAGAGCATTAGTCCTCATCAAGCTGCGTTCCTTAAGGGAAGAAGCTTTGGTGAGAATGTTCTTCCAGCTTCAGAGCTAATTCGAAACTACCCAAAAGAGGGCTACCCAAAAAGCTGCATGCTAAAAGTGGATATCAGGAAGGCGTTCGACACTGTTTGTTGGGACTTCATCCTCAAGATTTTGGAGGCACAACACTTCCCCCCAATATTATGCAATTGGATAAAGGAATGTATCTCCTCCCCAAGATTCTCTATATCTATCAATGGAGAATTAACAGGTTTCTTCCCAGGGAAGAAGGGCCTCCGCCAGGGAGACCCACTCTCACCTTACTTGTTCATCATGGCCATGGAGGTTCTCTCCAAGTTGCTCGAGCAAGCTGCAGAACAAGGAAAAATGAGACTCCACCCGCTTTGTTCATCTCCAGTGGTAACTCACCTCCTTTTCGCTGATGATCTATTGGTCTTCTCGGATGGAGCAAGACATTCTCTCTCGGATATTGCAGAAGTAATGTTACACTTCAAGAGCATGAGTGGTCTTGAGGTAAACCCAGAGAAGTTGAAGTTGTTCTTTGGTGGCTATTCAGATATCCAGGTGGCGGTCCTCAGTTCCTTGCAAGGAATAAAGGTCGGTTCATTCCCCGCCCGCTACTTGGGTCTGCCGCTAAATCCGGCCAGAATATCTTTTGCTACCCTGCAGCCGTTCCTTCAGAAAATCACCACAAAGCTACTTGCATGGACGGTCAAGTTTCTTTCATTTGCCGGCAAGATAAGGCTCATCGCATCGGTAATATATGGCATGGTGAACTTCTGGAGTGCAGTGTTCAATCTCCCCAAGAGATTCTACCAAAAGGTTGACTCCTTATGTGCAGCTTTTCTATGGAAAAATAAGGCCACAACAGCAGTAGGCGCTCATGTGGCTTGGAAGGATGTCTGCAAACCTAAGAATGAGGGAGGACTCGGCATCCTTCTCCTAGAGGATTTCACGGATGTGTTCCAACTCAAGTTGGTTTGGAATCTGTGTGCTAATGCGGGTTCTTTATGGGTCGCCTGGATCAACTGGAATATTTTCAACAGGAAGGACTATTGGACACTGAATGACTACCCGAGACTATCAAGGACTATTAAAGGAATGATAAGCCTCAGGAGTCGAGTTAAGGAGTTTTTAAAATGTGAAGTGCGGAACGGACTAAGTGCATCTTTTTGGCATGATAACTGGACGAGACATGGTCCCCTCAATGATTTTATTTAAGGCAACAGGCCACGAGCACTTCAGGTTCGACAGGAAGCTCGAGTTGCAGAGGCAGTAAGAAATGGGAGCTGGAGGTTGCCAGGTGCAAGATCGGAGTCCCAACAACAACTCCAGATCACACTAACAACCATCACACCTCCTAACCCCCTTCACGGGGCTGATGTGTTTCTCTGGGGTCGCAAGTCAGGTACCTATGCTAACTCTTTCTCTTCCAAAGATACATGGGAGCAACTCAAAACAGACTCTCCTAGGGTGCCATGGTATAAGGCTGTCTGGTTCAAGGAAGGAGTTCCTCGGTTCTCCTTCATACTATGGTTGGCGATAAAAGGAAGAATGCCTACGAGAGATAGGTTGCGATCCTAGGGACTTGATGTTCCTCAAGTTTGCGTCCTCTGCTCAATAGGATTAGAAACACACGACCATCTCTTCTTTGAATGCCCCTTCTCCGCAACGGTTTGCAATCTTTTGCTTCGAGAGTTTGGAGAACCCCTCTCACTACGCTTAGGTCCATCTCCTCTTGGATTCTTCAGACCAGGAGACCACCCTCCTCCGAGGCCGTGGTCATTCCCAAGCTTCTTTTTCAGGCAGCATGTTATTTGATTTGGCGCGAACGCAATGCAAGGATCTTCACCTCCACCACCACCACCAGTGCCGCAGTGCAAGCAGCTTTGGATAGAGCAATCAGGGATCGTCTCACAACCGTTCCAGGATTTCTTCTTGCTTTCTACTTTGGATGTATTTCCTTTCCCTTCTAGTTTGTTGTATGCATATTTTATTTTTATTTTGTACTGAAAAAAATCAGAAAATGGTATAAAATTTAACCTTTTATCAAAAAAAAAAAAAATATTATCCCATATACACACATATATTAGGCCTGGGCACTAATATATGTTACCCGTATTCGACCCCTTACTCGGCTTGTACCCGTCCCGAAAAAAGGTACCCGCAGTTTTAGGGTCGAGTGAAGGGTATTATAATTGTATTAGCCATAAGTAAGGGACGATTATAGGATATTAGTTTAGTTTTCAATACCCGTCCCGCTACTCGTCCTTTTACTCGTTTTGTTACCCGATCCGTAAATACCCTCTAATATTTTGTATAATTATTTATTATTATTAATTTAAAAGTATATTATAAAGTTAAAATTAAAGCCTAAGTTCAACTTAGCCCAACTAAAATGATATATATGACGCCCAATTGAATTATTATTTTTATTTTTATTTTTAAAGTTAGTAATTTTATAATTTTGGAACTATATGTTGCATACATTTTTGAAATTTCCTTTTTTAGATTTCGGAATATAAAATTATTATTGCGATTGTTGAAATTTTTTTTACCGGGTATTCGTATTTCCGGATAAAAATAAAAGGTCGGATATTTAAAGGGTCAACTATTTTTTACTGTGTACCCGGTTTTTGGGATACCCATTATTTAAGGAACGAGTACGAGTAAAAATTTCTATTACCCATTAGAGTCGGGTCGGGTAAAAAGTATAAGAAATTTCAAGGATACCGCTTCGTGCTCAACCCTATGTATATATATATTTTTAAAATTACATACTTAAAAATAATAATCAGTTTATATATAGGAGGGTATAAGATGGAGTGCAGAAAGTTTTTATTTCAATTGGCTAACTAATTTGTGTAAAATCACAAAAGCAAACTAGAATTTTGTATTAAATAAAATCTTATATAATTTATTAACTTTTGTATTTTTAGCTAAAATATCTTATAAATCGACAATGACGTAAAATATTTCAATGTGATTATATATATGAGTTTACTTTTGTCACCAAATTTGATTAAAATTAAGTCCATGTGGTCTACTTTTGTCCTAACTAAAAAATCGTACAATATACATTGTTTCGGGGGTAAAATCATACAATACTTAAGAACAAATATACGAATTCTTGAAAAGTATATGTATTGCAATTATCCCCTATATGAAACAAAATATATATTGGAAGTAAGCCCTAACGACCAAATCGTGACGATCAAATGATCTTAACTTCGGAGCTACCAAACGTTATGAATAAAAATAGAAAGTTGTTGCATATAGTCTATAAAATATAATTTTCTTACTAGATCCATGATAACTCAAAATGTCATGGACGTAGATTATAATTTACGAGAAAGATTGATATGACATTAAATAGGATTGGAAAAATGGTGAGTCGCCACGTGTGGATTCGCAAAACTCACGGGCATGTGTATGTCGCACCAGAGATGCGTCACGGGTTGGTGGATTTTTAGGTTAATGATCTATTCATAACGTTGAGATTTGATTTGATGCTTAATCGTATATAAACAATATACAGTACTATATTTTTAGTGTGATTTGGACGGCTTGACGACAATGTTCACACTCCGTAAGACAGCGGAAGAAACCCAAAGGTTCTTGTCTGCTTCGTGGATGTTTAATTAGTTCGAAATGCTTAATTATTTGCTTCTTACTAATTAATTAACATATTTGTAAGACTAGCTAGAGGGTTGACGAAAAATAATGGTAAAGCTCTATATTCTCCATCTCCCACGGCGGAGTAAATCTATAGATTATACATTCTAACAATTGATATTCATATGTATTTAAAAGTATTTTACTTTTACTGTTTTACAATTCTGAATACTATTTATTAACACGTCTCTTTAGTTGGTGGCTTGAGCATTATAATAGCTTAACCGAAATTTAGATTCGATATGAAGTTGAGGAAGAGCGTTTGTAAGGAGTATTTTGCAAATAGTTATAGGTATTGAAGGTGGATCGAGATCAGGGACATGGAGTACCCGTAATTTAAAAGCAACTTGGTCGAGGAAAAAGTATTATTAATGTCAATGTTGATATGTTTTGTTCGTTGGTGACTTGGTATATAACCGGATTCGATAATATGTAAATTACATCAGACTACGCAACAAGGCATGTTGGTGGAGAGCGGTAAGTTGAAAGGCCGCTAGAAAAAGCATATTTGCGATATACTAGAGTTTAAGACATTGAAATAGATGCGTTGAGGTCATGTATGATATATGTACATCTATATGTGTATAATCTATGCAAGGCAATCATTTTTTTTTCTTCTTTTTCTGATGTATGATGTACATACATGTATATATGCATTAGTGTATAGTGTATACTATGTGGCCAATGTGGCCAGGTAACCATATATGTATAAATCATGGCCATAGTGTGTTGTTTTTAACCAAATTTATTTTCAGTGCTAGTCAAAAGAAAGCTTTGGACCTTGGGCAATTCTGGCTCAATATATTAAGTTCTTTGGGCTTGTATCCCACACATACGATCCGTTAAATCATGGTTATGTTGTTAAATGTCTTGTGCTATTTAATTAAGAAGATTATATATTTTATTCAAATGCATAAATCGACTTGTGCTTTAGATTGTTTTAAATTAAATGCATAATTGTATACTATTGAGAGGACGGTCACGTGAAAAAGTTCGACAGACAAATCTAAGTTCAAGTATATATATATATATATATATACATATATAAGTCTGTAACCTTTGTATTACTTTGAAATCATTGCTGTGTACCGGATCAAGTGTTTGAAATATTTATCTATTAATGTTACCTCTTCTTCTTTTTGTATGTGTTTTATATACAAGCATCATTTGGAGCGACTTATCAGAAGAAAAATTAGAAGAAAACGTATGTGAAAAGAGCCATAAAGTTAACTACTTAAGTAACCCACATACATAGTAATTAGTATCTAGAACGTAAGATCAAGGAAGATCTTTTGATTATAAACATAAGCTTGAGATTGACGATTCTGTAGGCCGGTCAAGATTTGCCAACTTGTATTTCATACTTTGTTAAATCTCTCCCAACGAAAGTAAGGTTGAGAGATTGAATAGTGCAACCAAGCATTCCATTTTTTTACACAGTTTATATACGATATTTTTGAGAATATAGCCACCTTGTTGTCGTTCTATGTAGGAGCTTTGATCACTCCATTTCAAAAATAGCAATTTTTGGTGGCTACGAGTGTTCTTAAAAAGTAGTTTTTGGCATTTTAAGAAAAATCGTTTATATCACGTTTAAAATTGTTGTTGTCCTATTGATTATTTCATAATTCAGCGATTTCACTATTTAGCTACTAGATTTTATATGCCGTACACCACATAACAAGTTATTTGTAATTGAAAAAATTAATTTTTAATTTATATTATTTGTTATTTTTGTTTAGTGTTTAAAATAATATAATTGTATTTTAATTGTTAATTATATGATTTAAACTGTTTAGTGTCAATATGTTTTTTTACATAATATTAGTTTAATCAACTTAATTAGATATATCTATTACTCTAATATTCATACTGTTAACAAATTAATGAAATGATGTTTTACCGTGTAGCACCGGATGAATCCCCTATATATTAATAGAGGAACATTTTGACAAAAAAGCTGAGGTATCAGTATTACAGAGCTCAGGACACTCTTTCCTTTATTTGTCATCAGCTTTTAAAAATATTTCCTTTTTTACCAGTGTTTTTTCAAAAATACAATTAACACCTAAAATTAAATTTTTTATTATTTTTCTAACTTAATTATATCCTTTAATTATATTTTCATAAAATCTTCAAAATAAATTTTAAGAACTCTTTGTTCATATGATATAATAATATAAGATTGATATTATAATAACTCTCACGGGTTAAATTTTAATTATTATACTAATTTTTTATATAAATATATACTATACAATCAAATTTTAAATATTTAAATTACCCAATAATATAATAGATTTTTGTAAATAAAAATTACAGTAAAAACATTAAATAATTATTTTATACCGCACTATGTGCGGGTTGTTACCTAGTGATACTTTAATTTATATTAATATCGATTCAAACATCACCCGTCATATAATCCCATCTCATAATATTTGAACTCGCGGTACACAGTGAGACAAACTTTTTATCTATTTATTTATATCATCTTAATTTTTAATATTTATGGTTTTTGTATTATTAGGATTAGATTGAGTTAGTATGATATATATTAAGATTGTAATCATTTAATGTAACACTAGGTACCAACCCACACATAGTGCGGAATAAATCGATTTAAATAAAATATTACGAGTAAAATTATAATTTAAGATTTAAGATTTGTTTGTATAAAACAAAGTATGTAGGTAAAGTTTTTTCCGTTTATTTAAATTTTTATTTATTTTCTGTAAAATACGTTTCACCGTGATATATTTGAACTTGAAAACGAATTTTAAGGTGTGCAGAAAGTTTTGATGTCTTTTTGTGTTTCTAAAAATCAAATTCACATATTATATGTTTCACATTATTATCTATATCAATATACCATAGATAAATAAATATATTTTAGACTAATCGATTTAATTTAAACTAATCTTAAGTTTAAAAATATAATGAGAAAGATGATAAAAGTGGTAAATAAATGAAAAAAATTCTTGTTTGTGAAATGTAATTTACTTTGAATAAGTAAATAGGTTATGAAAATGATAATTAAATACATATTCGAATTTAATAGTTGATTAAATCTTTCATTTTTAAAAACTAATAGATAAAACATTGGTTGTTAATGTTTCAGTGGAATATTTATGTAAATAATAATGAGAAGTAAGAGCATTTATTAAAAAAGGAACAGAAGCTCTGTGAGCGCGACACCTCAGTTTTTTTTGTGAGAGTGTTTCTCTACTAATATATAGGAGACTTTATAAGATTGCCGCTTCTTATAAAGTTGAAGTATATAAACTTCTTATAACGTTTAAATATTTCTAATATTTGAAACTTTACAAAAGTGTAAATTTCATTGGTATTTAAACATTTCATAAAATTTAACTTTTTAAAAGTTTAAATGTTAAGTATGCATATTTATAAAAATTTTAAAGTTCAAATACTTATAATATTTTGAATCTTTTTAAAATTTTAAATTCCTTAAAATAAAAAACCAAAATAAACTGGATAAACTTATAAATTTAAATGTCTAATATACATATCAATCTTCATGCTCATTCGTATTCGGAATTAGTTTGATCTTTTTCAACACACATTCAATCCATCAGTTACATGACAAAAGGTTTTTTTTTTTTTTTCAACCAAACATTAATTATAATAAAACTCCTAGATTGGTTGTCCAAACTGGCGGAGAGATGTTTACAAAAGTCGTTTCCGATAATAACAATCTAGAAGAACGAGCTAAACAATCAGCCTTCACATTGGACATCCTTGGGATTTTGGAAAGGGTGAAAAGAGGCAAGGAGACACTAAGCACCTGGAACTCATCTAAAGCGTAGAGAAAGCCGGCCACTCCTCCGGGGCTTGCACCATTGATAATAACTCTACAGAATCCGTCTCGAACCTCTGACGATCAATTCCTCTGGAAAGAATACACTCCATCGCCCATAGTAATGCTTCCATCTCCGAATGAAGTGGGGACGCACTGCGACGTTGACATCTTGCACCCAAAACTAGCCCTGGGCATTCGGATTTTCGGTTCGGATCGGATCGGGTTTTTCGGATTTCGGACTTTTTGGATTGGGCTATATAAAATCCGTTTAGAATCCGGTCGTTTATCCGATCGGATCGGTTCGGATTTGTTTGGATTCGGATCGGTTTTCACTTTTTTTTTAAAATCCGAACTTAAACCGAAACTGTTATATATGTCATTTGGAAAGTAAAATCAATAAGTTCGAGTAGCTTAGATGGTTATATAGTGTGTTCTTTACCCTCAAGGTCACCAGTTCGATTCCTCATACTGAAGATTTGATTTAAAAATTTTATAAGCGACCCATTTATAGTTAATGGGCTTCTAACTGGCCCGAAAATAACACCAATTAAACCCAAATGTGTAGAAAAAGTAAATATGTATTCGGTTTAGCGGATAACCGACCGGATTTCGGTTCGGATCGGTTTATATCCGAAAACCGATTCACTATCAAAACAAAAACCGATCGGTTTTTACACAGTATCCGAATCCGATCAAAATCGGGTTTTTCGGTTCGGTTCGGATCGGTTTAATCGGATTCGGTTTATTTGTCCAGGGCTACCCAAAACTAAAGTCTTACTCTCACCATCACCACACCACCAACCTAAACCTGAATGGGTTCCGTAGATTTCCACGAACCATCAACTTGACAACGAAATAACAGTTCCAAAATATGCAAAGGTTCCGACGACGCGGGCCTGGCCCTGACTGCCATTTGGGCTTCCTGCCACCACAATTGTTCGCGTAAAGCCTGATTAATAATATCTATTGGCTCTGATTGTATCCCTTGGAAAACTTTGTTATTCATATCCTTCCATAAGAACCAGACCAGCCACAATATCGAACTGTGAGTAGCTCCTAAAGCCATAGGGGTTATCCCTTTGCCATATATAAAATCTAGATTTGAGTAGATTGAACCAAAAGGGAACTTGTCCATGTGTAATCCATCAAAAACCCTCTCCCACACCTGACGAGAACGAGGACACTCAAACAAAGTATGATTAACAGACTCTGCCGCTAGTTCACATCTCTTGCATACCATATCACAATTAACTTCTCATACAGTCTCATCAGACACAAATTTCGTCAAGATTTCTGATGATGATTTAATTTCTTACAAAAATTTCTGAAAAGCAGGCACAATTTGAACCCAACTACACACAGCAAAACCATAAGAATGCGGGCGTATTTAAACTTAAAAAGTACCTCGTACAGTAGGAACTGACTTGAGCTACAACGTAAGAGAATAGTTTTGGGATTTATGTGATGGATAACATACTATAGATGGTATTACTCTACTTTATATAATTTTGTTGTGTTTATTTTCCAGGTAAAAACAAATATTTGTGTAATGATTTTATATAATATACTACACAAAAAATGAAGAGTTAGTAATATAATTCATTTTATATAATAAAAATAAATGAATAGAAGAAATTAGACAGAGATAGAAAAATTAATCGATATCTAATTCAATTTGTTATTTTAAGGGTCTTTTCTATGTTTTTTTTTCAAAAATATTCATTCATGATGTCTATTTTCAAAAATATCCCTTTTTAATATAGAAAATAACTAATTCTAAATCCTAAATTCTACTCCTTTAAAACTATACTCTAAATGTAAAATAGTGAACTCAATCCTAAACCCTACTCCCTTAAAACTATATTCTAAATGTAAAATAGTGAATTCAAACCTAAAAAAAATTCTAAAAATTAATTTAACATATTGTGATTGTGTGAAAGAGAGCAAAAACAAAATATTTAACAAGATTGTCCGATTAAGGGCAGATTGTCTTACTCGTTTTTCGAGATCTTTAGCATCTGAAATTTCTTTTGTAAATTCTTACTTTCCGATTTCAGTTGTGATAATCTTGAAGTTATCTTTTAATTTAATGTAAACATATTATATTCAACAAGGGATATTTTTAAAAAGGTTATCACAAAAGCTATATTTATAACAAATTCTCTACTTTTTATTATAGTCTTATATCGTAGTATTCTTCGGCTCCAAAAGATATGTCTTTACCATGAGAACCGAGGTTCCTACAATTGCAAACGACATATAAAAATTATAGATAAAGAGAGTTACATGCTCAATTAATAATTATTGGATCCATGCATTTTCTTGCATGATCGATGTCAAATTGTCAATGAAGTTTAAACTTTGAGACCACCGCATAACTAGGATATATTGAAAAGAATCGTAGTAGCATTTAATTTGTCTAACAAAATATCTTGGAATCTTACAATCATTTTTTTTGTTATTTTGTTTAAAAGTAGATATATATGTGAACACACCTAAGTAATAACAATCATGAACAAAAACAATTCGTTAGTATGTGGTTCAAAACATCTTGACGATTATGAAAATATAAAAAGTTTATGCAGAATTGTGAGATTTTAAAGAAATCTTAGGGGCTAAAAGAAAATAAAAGTACTGTCATTTGAAATAGTAAATTTAAAATTAAATTAAAATATAAAAAAATGTACATTGACCGGAAAATACAAAATACAAAAGAGCTTAGGACCGGCACGTATATTACCTGAAAACTCATCCCTCTCTCTCTGAGGCCTTCTTCTTCATTTTATCTCACAAACCGTCTCTCTCATTCTCGAGTCTCTTGCTTCTTCTATCCTCTCTCTTTCTCGGTAGATCGATCTCTGGGATTTGAAGAACCTTTGTTCGATTTGGAATTTTGAGATCGTGCTTCCCTCTTTTTAATGTTGAGTCGGTTCGTTTCTCGGATCTCGATGATCCTCGATTTTCTCAATCAAACTTGAAACCTTTCCAGTTTTTTCCCCTCTCCTAGCTTAATTTCTTATCGCCGCCATGTTCGAAGCTCATGTAAGCCTTCCTTCTCATTCTTGTTAATATATATATATATATATATTTTTTGGGATTTGCGACGAGTTTAGTTTTAGAAGTTATGTGTTTTGGGTGTAAGTTCGGTGTTGCGATGCTGGGTGATTGATTAGTTTGACTCTTCGTATGGGAATGTGTTTGGAATTATGTATGGTTATGTACATGTCGATAGCGAAAATGGGGGTTTATTAGCTTTTGTGAGAGAAGTAATGGTATTAGCTGTTACTGCTAGTAGTTGAATAGTGCATTGATCAATTAGAATAGAAATGAGAGACTTTTGAAGGGACTTTCTAAGTTAGTGACTTGGATAATTAATTGGATACCCTTTTACAATTATAGTGATATGTTGTGCAGGAAATCTTTGCTCTTAGGTCAGAGTTTGTTTTCTAACTTGCTAATTAGTTTTGTGTCCACCTTAATTGATTGAATTGAGTATCTATTAATTGCGACTCGGTATTCAGGTACTGCATCTGCTTCGGAGGTATTTGGGTGAATATGTGCATGGACTCTCGACAGAGGCTCTGAGAATTAGTGTCTGGAAAGGTTGTTTTTTTTTTTTTTTTTTTTTTTTTTTTTTCTGGTTAAAATTTGTTATATAGATATCCAGGGGTCTTGAAAATTCTTGTGAGCAAAGACTGCTTATGATTATGTAGAGATGTAAGCCCTTGGCTGTCTAGTCAGTTGTTTTTTTTGATGTTGGGTTTTCTTGCTTTTTAGGTGATGTTGTTCTTAAAGATTTGAAATTAAAGGCAGAGGCTCTGAATTCACTGAAACTCCCGGTTGCTGTCAAATCCGGTTTTGTTGGAACCATCACATTGAAGGTTGCTATTTTTTTTTCTCTCTTGTTGGAAAATTTGATGATTTTCCTCCAGACCACTGTTCCTGTTCTGTGCGCTTGACAGATAAAGCATGTTTCTTCTTTCTCAAATGTTTGCCTACTTGAGCTGTCGAGAAATTTATGTTGGATTGGTAATCCTTGCCATAGTTACTTGCAGCGTCTCACATACTAATCCTGATATATGTAAGAGTCTTATGGGGATATCGGGAGAACATCTTAAATGCTTACATAACCAGAACTGTTTTCATGTGTGATGCTCTCATTTAATGATGTAAAACGGACGTGCTGGAAATTGATTTCAGTTTAGATTATAACGAACATGTTGGTGGTAATAGTGATCAGAGTGGAAAATTTTAGGTCATTGTTTATGACTTCTGAGGTACAAAGTTACATGTTTAATGAAATAATGTGCTGACGTTAAAAATGAAATAGATATGCATATCATTCTATTTGTTGCATATATTGAAGCTTTTGATACGAAGTCAAATGTCATGGAGATTGCAAGTTGGCTGATACCATCATTTCTGAACTTGGACATCGATGTAGTGCAGCAAACGCTGCTTTTATCAGGAAACTCTTGTAATATGGCTAGGTATCGAATGTAAAATTTAAAAGTGGCTCATACAAACCTTTTTTTCAGGTCCCTTGGAAAAGTTTGGGGAAAGAGCCAGTCATTGTTCTGATCGACCGTGTCTTCGTCCTTGCTTATCCTGCCCCTGATGATCGAACACTTAAGGTATTGTGTTAGAATTGTTAAGTATGTTTGCTTGTCTCACTTTAAGCTTTTTTACTTTGGTTGGTACTGAATTTGCTTACACTAATTACATACTAGGAGGAAGACAGGGAAAAGCTTCTAGAAACCAAGCTTCAGCAGATTGAGGTACTTAGTTTTTCTGGCTGATGCAGTTTCATGGATGCTTCTATATATGATCGTTACATGAGACTTAGATTTTAATTTTCATCAACAAGATAAAGTTTGATGTTATTCTGAGTTATCATTCTCGTGTCTGTTACATATAGGAAGCAGAAACAGCAACTCTTGACGCAAGGGCAAAATCGAAGCTGGGAAGTGTATGTCTCTAAACTTGATAACTTAATTTTTTTGTTATGTTCTCATTTTCTATTCAGGGGGGTATGTGTTTGAGTGGCGCTGGAACTTTCCTAATCAGATTAGAGGATACCTTATAATCGTTTACGAAGGATATATGCAGACCTTGCTAACTATTAGATAACAAAACTCTCTTACGCTAAGCATGTTATAACTTATAGCTCTTTTTTGGTTGGTTCGTTTCAGCCTCCACCAGGAAATTCATGGCTAGGTTCGATTATTGCTACTATTATTGGTAATCTGAAAGTTTCCATCAGCAATGTACATATTAGATACGAGGATTCTACCAGGTTTGTGGCTGTTTGCCTTTTTGTTTCTCTTTTCACTTTTAGTATCTTTGTTTTTGGTGTATATTGGAGACGACTTGATAGATTTTTCTTATTTCAACTATATGCTCTAGTAATCCAGGGCACCCCTTTGCTGCGGGCATCACCTTGGCCAAGCTCGCAGCTGTTACAATGGATGAAGAAGGAAATGAGACCTTTGACACAAGTGGCGCTTTGGATAAACTGCGTAAGGTGAACTTTTTATTTCTTTCCTTTCTTTTCTCAATTGGCTGAAGTAGTTGAAAGTTGACAAAAACATAGTGTTCCAAAGTACATGTGTGTTTGGACTATAAACAGCTATGGTTTGACGTTTGAGTTCTCTTGCGGTTTATAATTGGAATACAAATCTAGTCTTCCCATTCGTTAAGATATCTTCCGACTTCGAAGATAATTCATTTTGTGGTCTTTTTCATTTAAGTTCAAGGACTCTTCTCCCAGAAATACAATAAAACATTGGTTGAGCTTATAAATAGATTTTTTTTGTTTTGTTTTGTTTTTTTTTTTTTTTTTTGTGTTTTTTCCTGCCATAAAACGACATGGATAAAATGACGTAGCAGTTTAAGAAACACTTCCAGGCTCTTATACCCTAATTTGTATTTTTGTTTGTCTTCAGTTAGTTATTGTTTCCCTTTTCTATTGCTGTGTTCGTTTTGAATGCTAGTTATAGTTTAAGCTAATTCACGGTATGCTGAGATTTCAACTGAAATGGAATTTGTTACGAGGTCTGTTGATGGAGTGTTATGAATGATGATGATGCTATTTATTGACTTGAACCAATTTTTTTTTGCTACACATGGTATCTGTAACAGTCATTGCAGCTCGAAAGACTTGCTCTGTATCATGATTCTAATAGCTTTCCCTGGGAAATAGAGAAGCAATGGGATGATATTACTCCTGCAGAATGGGTTGAGGTTTGTTCATACATACTTTTTTTCTTGGTGATTACGTTGTATTTTTGGCCTGGTTATTGGTCAAATGAAATTACTTTTTAGTGTTATGTATATAAATTTGACTGCCTTCCTTCAGATGTTTGAAGATGGCATAAAGGCGCAGACCGAGCAAAAAATAAAGTCGAAATGGGCCTTAAATCGTCACTATTTATTGTCCCCTATCAATGGATCTCTTAAATATCACCGGTTAGGCAACCAGGAGAGAAATAATCCGGAGATTCCATTTGAAAGGGCATCGGTTATCCTTAATGATGTTAACGTGACTATCACCGAGGTACCACTTTCTGTACTTGATATTGTTGGTTTAATTTTTTTGGGGGATGTGTTCCCCATTTGTTTCCAGGATTTTTGTTTCCTCATAAGTGTTTCGTTTTATATATAAAGCAAATGTTGCAAAGATCACAACAGTGGAAAACTACATTTACAGAACATTACAATATTGGATTATATAATCCCCTTTTCATCTGCTCAAAAGCAAACATCTTCATATTCTTCAAGTTCTGCTTCAGACTTAGAGCCACAACTTTTTTTCCCAGAGTTAACAGTAGTTTTTTCCTGTGGGTTCTGATTTCTTCTTTCTGTATTCCAACTTCCTGAGACCCATTAGAGATTAATATTGCATCTGCTTAGCAAGTTCGTTTTTTCTTGAGGTGCTGGACTTAACTCTTGTATTTTTTCTTTGCCCTTTTTCTTAACAGGAGCAATATCATGATTGGATAAAGCTGGTTGAAGTTGTTTCCAGATACAAAACATATATAGAGATTTCACATTTAAGGCCCATGGTTCCTGTTTCAGAGGCTCCACGGTTGTGGTGGCGGTTTGCTGCTCAAGCTAGTTTGCAACAAAAGAGATTATGGTACATGTTTGTTTCATTTTACTCTCTCATGTATGATTTCACTGACATAAGAAGAAACAGCACTTATTTGTCAGAGCTATTTGGGTTTTAGTCTAAATAGTTTTGAGCATCTTCTGGTAATGTATGACTGCGCTTGATCTGTCGAATAATTTTCTAGTTTGATCTGATTTTTGCATTTATTCACCCCATTTCAGTTATCGATTTTCTTGGGATAGCATCCACCATCTTTGCCAGTTACGTCGGCGCTATATTCAGCTGTATGCCAATTTTCTGCAGCATTCATCAGATGCTAATTACCCAGAGATGAGAGAAATCGAAAAGGACCTTGATTCCAAAGTGATTCTTTTATGGAGGTAATAATCATATGCCAACATTTTGATTGAAAAGCATGTGGTTTCCTAACATGATCAAATCCCACCCTCTGATGCATACCATTGGAATTCCATTCCGCTGACGCTTGATCTCTGGATTTATTTGAGAAGTTCACATGACCGTGGTTAAGTACTCAAGTTTCTGTTATACTGAAGTAGATTACACTCTCAAGAATCTGCCTTACATTTTCTTAGTGGTTAAGTTTTCTAGGTGCTGATGTAGTGTGCTGATGTAGTTGTTTGGTACTGCCCTTTTATGATTGGCTGCGTATGTAATTGTGTTCCAGTCTCTTCGTCAGTTATATAGTTGAGAACAATTTTCTGTTTAGATGCTATTCTACCTTAGTAACATAATTTGTTTCATTTTTCTCTTTGTGCTCCTATCTTGTTCGTTAAGTAATGTTCAGTTTTGGTGAAAGACATACTAGCTGATTTCTGATCATCATATTGCTGATCATCAAATTGTTGGATTTCTGTGGTTTGGAATGTCCTGTTAAGTGTTAACTGACTGCCACTTTTTCCTTGGCAAATACTTTAAGTGCTGGAGGTCCAGGCCCTTGATTGATGAAAATATACACTAAATATTCGAGAAAATGCTTGGTTACACCTTGTTTTATCACACCACTTTGGCTCATAAGAAGTTGAAGCTCTCCTATTCTTACTTTCCATTTTCATTATGATTCTCAAAGTCACTGTTCTGCCTATGTGCTTTTTTCTTCTTTCGACTTATCTTATCGTGTATTATGTTGTATTGCCATCATAGGTTGCTTGCACATGCAAAGGTAGAATCTGTAAAGTCAAAAGAAGCAGCTGAGCAGAGAAAGCTGAAAAAGGGTGGCTGGTTCTCATTCAAATGGTCAGTGGGGTTTGCTGATTCTTTGTAAAGATATATGTCTTGCTTTTTTGGCTATTCAGTTTTTGTTTCCTGTCGTAGCGATGAATGCAAAATCACTGGTGGAAACCATTTAGTTTTCTGAATTTTGTGGCTACCATATCCATGCAGGCGGACAGAAGCTGAAGATGATCCTGACGTCGATAGTGTGGCTGATGGATCAAAATTGATGGAGGAAGGATTGACTAAAGAAGAGTGGAAGTCCATAAATAAGTTACTGAGTCATCAGCCAGATGAAGAGATGAATTTGTATTCAGGAAAAGACATGCAGAATATGACTCACTTTCTTGTAACGGTATCAATTGGTCAAGGTGCGGCTAGGATTGTTGATATAAATCAGACTGAGGTGCTGTGTGGTAGGTTTGAGCAGCTCGATGTGACGACCAAGTTCAGATATCGAAGTACTCAGTGTGATGTATCACTGAGGTTCTATGGCTTATCTGCACCAGAAGGTTCCCTAGCGCAGGTTTGTTTTCAGTTTCCACCTTATGACCAAGGTCAACAATCTCTTTGATAATATTCTATATTCCTGCGTATAAAATGAAGTTTGACCTCCCCCACCCCTCTCTGTTTCATGCTGGCTTTGCAGAGTGTATCCAGTGAGAGAAAGACAAATGCCTTGATGGCTAGTTTTGTGAACGCACCTATTGGAGAGAACATTGATTGGAGGCTATCAGCCACAATATCCCCTTGTCATGCTACGGTAATCTCTTCATATATGTATGCTCTTGAAACATGGACGTATACCATCTGCCTAATAGTCGCATAACTGTAAGATATGTCCAGAGTATAGCAGCATATATCTAATATTTAGTTGGTGGTATTGAATAAAGTGCATGGATTCCTGAAAATTGGGGATTGTCAATTGTCATGGGGCCTTAGAAAGAGTTTTGGAATTTAAATCTCATATATGCTGGTTGCTTCCCTTTTGGGAATTATGGAGGGAGAAGGTTATAGGTTTTTATATTTTCTTGGAAAATTTACTTGAAACTCCCATGGTCCTATGTTTTTTTTTAAGTTTGGAATTCAGTTGTAAGACAAAATAAAGTCCATCTAGTATGAAAGTTTAACCAACTACGAAATTTTTACTGTTACCAAATCCAGCTGCCACCAAGGGATTACTAACACAGTAACACTCCCTTCAGAATAGATAACTTGTTTTCTTTTCGGATTAGATAACTTGGTACTTGGGGATAGGAAGAGTTGTTTCTTCAATCTCGTCTAATTTTGACGCCAAAGACGTCTGAATTACGTACCCAATTTTTTTTATCTTTTAGAATATTTGAGTTGACGTAGTCGATGCTTTTCTGTTATTTCTTTTTGTTCTGTCTTGGTATTTTTTCCCCATAATACTTCCACCTTGCCCCCTATTTTATTTGTTGTTTTGTCTTTCTACCTGGTACCACTGCCTTAAGTATATTGGAGGTTTTACTTATTTGCAGATCTGGACTGAAAGTTATGATCGTGTATTGGAGTTTGTGAAGCGAAGTAATGCAGTTAGCCCTACTGTTGCACTGGAAACTGCTGCTGTACTTCAGGTATTGGTGTAATGATCAGTAGCAATTTTCCCACTTCTACCGTATTTCTTACATAATTTTTTTGCTTATTTATATTGTATTGGTGAAAATAAGACATGTATGATCCTTTTGAGGTTGATCATTCATTTTAATGTACGTTTATTTTCCTGCATACTTATAGGCCAATTTAATTTTATGTTTACTGTTAATTACAGATGAAATTAGAGGAAGTGACTCGACGGGCTCAAGAGCAACTTCAAATAGTATTGGAGGAGCAAAGCAGGTTAGAACAGTTAAACTGGACTTTATATGTCCTTCTTTTTATCTTTGTCCATATGTTCAGAGTTGGACCTTTTGGTAGCCACTAAAGTGGAATGTGTGTTCCGTTGAACAATAGATTTTGTCTTCGTAATCTGTTGAAAATTGATTAACTAAAGTGGAATGTGTGTTCCGTGGAACAATAGATTTTGTCTTCGTAATCTGTTGAAAATTGATTAACTATTTAATCATTTTTCACAAGTAGCATAATTTTCACCGGCTCTCCTTATGTTTTGCTTTTGGTTTCTCAGATTTGCTCTCGACATTGATCTTGATGCTCCAAAGGTGAGAATTCCTTTGAGAGCTTCAGGATCTTCCAAGTGCAGTAGCCATTTCCTATTGGATTTTGGTAATTTCACGTTAACCACCATGGTAAGTTTCCAGACTAACTGCTGTTTCTGTAGTGGAGTGTCTATTTCACTCTTAAAACTGTTGAACTTTTAGCTTCAGGTTACATACGTTGTAAAAAGTTTTTTCTGGTTTGAATAAATTTAACATTCATTAAAAAAAAAAAAGTTTCCCGACTAGTGTTTCCTTTCTGTTTTCTTATATTTCTTGTACAAGTGCAGGATACTCGGTCTGAGGAGCAAAAACAAAACTTATATTCCCGGTTCTGCATTTCGGGAAGAGATATCGCTGCTTTCTTTACAGATTGTGGATCTGACAACCAAGGATGCAGTTTACTCATGGAAGATTTCACTAATCAGCCAATTCTGTCTCCCATTCTAGAGAAAGCGGACAATGTTTATTCCCTTATTGATAGGTGTGGAATGGCAGTTATTGTTGATCAGGTATTACCTTTGCGTTAATATATAATTTTTAAGAGTCAATTACTACAGTAAGGCATTTCTACTTGACACGGGTCTATTTCTTGTTAAAGATCAAAGTACCTCACCCAAGTTACCCATCCACTAGAATTTCCATCCAAGTGCCAAATATTGGTGTTCATTTCTCGCCAACAAGATATATGAGGATCATGCAATTGTTCGACATCTTGTATGGTGCTATGAAAACCTACAGTCAAGCTCCTGTTGATCATATCCCAGATGGAATCCAACCTTGGAGTCCTGCAGATCTTGCTAGTGATGCTAGAATCTTAGTTTGGAAGGTATGCATTATGATATATATGTACCTTGCAAGCTTGGTTTATTTGTACTACCTTTGATTTTATGAATCTGCTTTTTCAGGGAATTGGCAACTCTGTTGCTACTTGGCAATCTTGTCGCCTTGTTCTATCTGGTTTATATCTGTATACATTGGAATCAGAGAAGTCACTTGATTATCAACGTTATTTATGGTTTGTGCTATTTTCTTTAACGTGCTTTCTCTCTCTTTCTCTTTTTTTTTCTTTCCCTTTTTTCTTTTGTTCAAGCGCTCTTTTCTACTACAGAGACTTTTGCATATGTTACAAAACGACATTTAAAGCATAAACTTAAATGTGCAGCATGGCTGGTAGGCAAGTGTTCGAGGTTCCACCTGCAAATGTTGGTGGTTCCCCATACTGTCTTGCTGTCGGTATAAGGGGAACAGATCTTAAAAAGGTACGCTAAGCTGCTTTATTGTAATTGATAGGATTCATATTAGAACTGAAAAATATGTAAGTTGTCCAGGGAATAAAATATACTCTCTTGGTAAATTGGTTATGCTTGCTAAATCTTGGAACGACTGCCTACCTGAACAATAAGATGAATGATAGTGCTATGATTCTCTGGATCATACTTCTATTGAAGTTGTTTCGATGTTATACTGGAGAAAAAGCTAGCAAAAGCCAGCTCGCATATATTGCTTGACAACCTTCTGTTTATCTGATAAATCTTATGCATTATTCAGGCCCTGGAATCTTCTAGCACTTGGATCATAGAATTTCAGGGGGAGGAGAAGGCAGCATGGCTGAGAGGACTGGTCCAAGCCACCTATCAAGCTTCTGTATGTCTATAAAATCTCCTCTCTTCTTTTCTATAGGTTTTCTCACTGCATTGGTTCTCTTTGGTTAATATCTTTTCCTTTTGTAGGCACCTCTGTCGGGAGATGTACTTGGTCAAACGAGTGATGGTGACTTCCATGAACCTCAGACCAGGAATATGAAAGCTGCCGATCTAGTTATTACTGGTGCTTTGGTTGAGACGAAGTTGTACTTGTATGGAAAGGTTAGCTGTTTCTACATATTTTTATATGCGGGTTATTTGCATGCCATGCCTTATTGATTAGGAAATTTCATAGGTCTTGACAAACCATTTAGATTCTGTGAAAGCAACTCCTCGTTTTTTACCTGACTTTTTAAATTCTATATATCCCGCAGATAAAAGATGAATGTGATGAGCAGGTTGAAGAGGTTCTGCTTCTTAAGGTTCTTGCTTCCGGAGGAAAGGTTTGTGTTTGTTGGACATTTCATATCATTAAGTCTTGAGGTAGTGAGTTATATGCGTGTGTTTTGGGCCGTGGGTACTAAGGAGAGAAGGACAAGGCCTCCTGGATGTGTGAAACTTAGACAATATAACCTCATGATATTAGGATTTTGGTTAAAATTATATAATTTCATTAATCTTGCCTAAGCTGTTGATGATGAGATGGAAACTACCAATAGAGCCACAGTATTGTTGACTAAGGATTAGTTAATGATAAATTTCTCAGCGTATTGGTTTCTAAATCATGTTGATATCTTAGGAGCATCATCTTTCAAGTTTTCCTTTGCTTGGATGTTTGTCTTTCGTCAACTTAGAGGGTTCCCCTTCCTGATATGCCTTGTTATTTTTTTCTAAGCTGTTTTCATTTCCTTGTGTAAACTTTATACAAAAGACTAGTTTAATAGATGTAGAATTGTGTTTGCTTTGCAGGTGCACGTGATAAGTTCCGAGAGTGGTTTAACTGTTAGGACAAAGTTGCACTCTCTGAAAATCAAAGATGAACTTCAGCAGCAGCAGTCAGGAAGTGCTCAATATTTGGCGTACTCTGTTCTGAAGAACGAAGACATTCAAGAATCATTAGAAACATGGGATTCTTTTGACAGGGAGATGCCTGTAGGACATGCAGATGATGAAGATGCCTACACTGATGCTTTGCCAGAGTTTCTGTCTCCTACCGAACCAGGTACTCCGGATATGGATATGATTCAATGCAGCATGATGATGGACTCCGATGAACATGTGGGACTTGAGGATGCTGAAGGAAAACTTCATGAAAAAGATACAACTCAGGGAAAAGGTCTTTGCGATGAGGTCTTCTATGAGGTGCAGGGTGGGGAATTTTCTGATTTTGTATCAGTGGTTTTCTTGACGAGGAGCTCCAGTTCCCACGATTATAATGGAATCGACACACAGGTATGTATGTAATTTAAGACCATGGGAGGACATCTTAGTGCGGCAAATATTTTTTGTCAGCTTTATTAAGTTCTGTTTGAAATCAATTCCAGATGAGCATTCGCATGTCAAAACTGGAGTTCTTTTGTAGCAGACCAACTTTAGTTGCTCTAATTGGTTTTGGATTTGACTTGAGCACGGCATCATACATTGAAAATGCTAAAGACGCCAACAATTTGGCATCTGAGAAATCTGATAGTGAGAAAGAAACAAATGATGAAAGTGGACGCATTGAAGGCTTACTTGGATATGGCAAGGACCGTGTTGTGTTTTACCTGAACATGAATGTTGATAATGTGACTGTGTTTCTTAACAAGGAGGATGGTTCTCAGCTTGCGATGTTTGTGCAGGAACGATTTGTGTTGGACATAAAGGTAAGATATATTGACCTAAGGCATCTTATTTGATGTATTTGATTTTGTTTTCTACTTTTCTCTTAATCTTTGCCCTATCCAGTAGTAAAACAAAACCAAATTCGTTCATGGCACTTTTGTAAAAAGTTAATCGTAGTTTAAATGTTTAATCATAGAGAATCAGTTTTAGTAACTAGTTTTGGCTAAATTTGTTTATTTTTTTAAGGTTCACCCGAGCTCTCTTTCAATAGAAGGGACTCTGGGAAATTTCAAACTCTGTGACAAGTCGTTGGACTCTGGAAACTGTTGGAGTTGGCTCTGTGACATACGTGATCCTGGTGTTGAGTCTCTCATCAAGGTATTGAATAGAATTTATAAAATTTTGACGGTTTTATTCCTGTTTCTGTGATAATGTTTGTTCTGGTTGGATGTGGTTGTCCATTTGCTTAGTCTTGTTCTACTCTGCAGTTCAAATTCAGTTCCTACAGTGCTGGAGATGACGACTATGAAGGATATGATTATAGCTTATCTGGCAAACTATCGGCTGTTCGCATTGTATTCCTCTACAGATTTGTTCAAGAGGTATCATGATCACTGAATCTTCCTCTTACCGAATTGATTTATAATGGAACCGAAGTTTATACAAATGCTCTTTTTGGACATCATTTTATTGTGGAACTACCCAATGAAATGGTTTTCAGGTCACAGCGTACTTCATGGGACTTGCTACTCCTCATACTGAAGAAGTCATTAAACTTGTTGACAAAGTTGGAGGATTTGAGTGGCTAATCCAGAAAGATGAAATGGACGGTGCTACTGCGCTGAAACTGGACCTTTCATTAGACACTCCAATAATTGTTGTCCCTAGAGATTCTCTTAGCAAAGAGTAAGTAATATTTTGTGGTAATTCCTAATATGTGCTATGCTAACAAATACTTAATAAGTTTAGGATGATACTTAAGTTTTCATGGCTCTCTAGTGCTTTTGACACCTTCTAGCTATATCATTATTGCTAGAAGGTTCCCATCAAAATATATTACCTAAAGAATTGGAAAGCTTGAGGTCTGCAACATGTTACTATTTTTGCTGAACCTCCAGAAGGTTTACTTAACCTTTTCTCTGAATCTTGGTAAAATCTCAACACACTTCCATTTCCTGCAGTTACATTCAACTTGACCTTGGTCAGCTGGAGGTATCAAATGATATAAGTTGGCATGGGTGTCCGGAGAAAGACCCAAGTGCTGTACGTGTAGATGTTCTTCATGCGAAGGTACATATATATGGAACACTTGTATTTTGACGTGCGGGATGGACACTCTAGCCTGCTGATTGTTTCTATTGTTCTTTTTGTATAGATTCTTGGACTAAATATGTCAGTAGGCATAAATGGTTCAATTGGTAAACCAATGATACGTGAAGGCCAGGGACTGGACATCTTTGTCCGGCGCAGCCTAAGAGATGTTTTTAAAAAAGTCCCAACAGTTTCAGTTGAGGTTAAGGTACGAGTTTACTTATTCGCTACATTTTTGACGTACTTATATTTGCTTTGAGTGTCAAGAACCTAGACTTTGAACAAAGTAAGTTTGTTTGCTGTTTTTGCTTCTTGATATTGCTAGACTATGGATGACCATACTTATAAACCTTCTTATCTTATAAGGATTGCCTTACTATCTGAGACCAAAGATGGAATAAACACAATTTTATATTATTTTCTGTGCAGATTGATTTCTTGCATGCTGTGGTATCTGACAAAGAATATGATATTATTGTAAGTTGCACAACCATGAATTTGTTTGAGGAGCCAAAGCTACCTCCAGATTTCCGTGGCAGCAGTTCTGGTCCCAAAGCTAAAATGCGTCTACTGGCTGACAAAGTTAACTTGAATAGTCAGATGATAATGTCACGTACAGTTACCATACTGGCTGTTGATATCAATTATGCTCTTCTCGAGTTACGTAATAGTGTTAATGAAGAGTCACCATTAGCTCATGTTGCGGTACGTGCTTCTGAGCCTGATTCCTCTATATCCTTGTACATATTGTCCTCTAGGAACTATATCACATATCTAAGATACCAATCTGTCATTCACAGCTTGAAGGATTATGGGTATCCTACAGGATGACGTCACTATCTGAGACAGACTTGTATGTGTCAGTTCCTAAAGTTTCTGTTCTTGATATCCGTCCTAACACGAAGCCTGAAATGCGATTGATGCTCGGCTCATCAGTCGATGCTTCCAAGCAAGCTTCCTCTGGATCTTTTCCCTTTTCTCTGAATAAGGGAAGCTTTAAGCGAGTCAACTCTAGGGCTGATCTTGATTTTGACGCACCATGTTCAACAATGTTGCTGATGGATTATAGATGGCGAGCATCCTCTCAGTCATGTGTTTTGCGGGTTCAACAACCTCGTATCCTAGCTGTTCCTGACTTCCTTCTTGCGGTTGGTGAATTTTTTGTTCCAGCTTTGCGTGCAATAACAGGAAGAGACGAAACATTAGATCCAACAAATGATCCAATCACCCGAAGTCGTGGCATAATTCTCTCTGAGCCTCTCTATAAACAGACGGAAGATGTTGTGTACTTGTCCCCGTGTAGACAGTTAGTAGCAGACTCATTAGGCATTGATGAGTATACTTATGACGGATGCGGAAAGGTAATCTCTTTGAGTGAGCAAGGAGAGAAGAATTTAAACATAGGAAGATTAGAACCCATCATAATCGTTGGACATGGAAAGAAGTTGCGGTTCATCAATGTGAAAATTAAGGTTGAGCTCTTCTCTTTTAATCAGTTTAATATTGAATTATATAATTGACATATTCATTTGGCATGCTTAGAGTAAATTTTTATACATTTTCCAAGCGCTCATAGCGTGAAGAGGAGAAAGGAACTTTCTTGTTATAATCATTGCTCTACATTCGCCTTTTTCTAAAATTCGTTATTTATGCTAAGTGTTTATTTTCTAAATTTTCCTTCTATGTGGCAGAATGGACCGCTTCTGAGCAAGTGCATTTACTTGAGTAACGATAGTAGCTGTTTATTTTCTCCGGAAGATGGTGTTGACATCTCAATGTTAGAAAACACTTCATCAAATCCTGAGAATGTGCTTAGCCATGTGCACAAATCATCAGATGTTTCAGACGCTTGTCAATATGATTCGAAGTCTGGTCAGAGTTATACCTTTGAAGCTCAGGTAGGTTTACTTGGAGATTTTGTTTTACTCACTGGTTTATTTAAGTTTTGAGTGCACTTTATAGTGGTTTTTTGTCTCTTTGTTTAATGGAAAATTAAAAATGATACATGGTTCCTCTCTTTACTTGTTAACTTATTTTTTTAATCATTGTTCCGCTTCTTTCTTTTTCTCTTTTGACTCATAACATTTGTTACATAGAGGTCACTTCCTCAACCTTCTCCAGAATCTACCACAAATTCTAATTAATGAAACCAGAAATTCTTGTCTTGCTGTATTTGTTAAATTCATAGCTTGTTTTTGTGCAGGTTGTTTCTCCCGAGTTCACCTTCTTTGATGGTACAAAATCATCTCTGGATGACTCCACTGCTGTAGAAAAGCTTTTGCGAGTGAAATTGGATTTTAATTTTATGTAAGTGCAGCGTTCTCTAAACCATAGTATCAGTGATTTAAGTCTGTCAACATTTTGTCAGACATGAAAGTTCTAGGTAGGCTGTTAAGGCTTAGTGGAACAACCCATTATCTCCGCAGACACTAATATGATTGCATGATTACTATCTCTATGACTGTATAAGGAAATGATTCTACTACTAGAGTAACCCCCATCTGACCTCCACTACATCCTGCTCATGACATTGAAAACAAACTGTTTTCTTAACTAATTGCAGAAGTGGATCTTAATTTTACTGTTATGTTGTTGGATGTAATCTTGCTCTTCCTTCAACAGGTATGCCTCAAAAGAAAATGACATCTGGGTTCGAGCTTTGCTGAAGAACTTGGTGGTTGAAACTGGTTCTGGTCTTATCATTCTTGATCCAGTTGATATCTCTGGGGGATACACTTCTGTCAAAGAGAAAACAAATATGTCCTTAACCTCCACTGACATATACATGCACCTTTCTTTGAGTGCTCTTTCTCTCCTACTGAACCTGCAGAGCCAAGTAACTGGGGCTTTACAATCTGGAAATGCTATTCCTTTAGCTTCATGCACCAACTTCCACAGGATTTGGGTTTCATCGAAAGGTATGGCATCAGTAAGTTATGTGGCATGGTTTAACCTTAAAGCTGTTTGATTTTTTGGTCTAGCCACATTGTCCATCTTTTATAGCAAGTGTATCAGATATCTGCATTTTTGATTATTTCGTTTTGGGGATGATAAGCAGAAAATGGACCGAGGAACAACCTCACAATTTGGAGGCCGCAGGCTCCTTCAAACTATGTCATATTGGGAGACTGTGTGACGTCAAGGTAATATATTAGTGGCTCATCTAATGACATGTATATCTCGTTGTTATGTATCTTTTGCATCAATATTTTTATATCCCTACAACAAAGCTAACTATGGTTATAGTCCTTTTTTCTCGTCTACTATTCACAAAAAAAAAAATTTTGAAGGACAAAAAAACGTTATGTTTTATAATGACTATATATTCAGACTTATAAATAGCATTGAGCTATGTCTATTTAATTCATATGAAACCATTTCCGTATCAAAAATAAGCAAGCTCTTATTATATTGGAGTTGTTTGGTTAACGGGTAGTTGGGTGTAACATGTTGGTGCCAGTGCTTACAACTGTTTAACAAGAGTTTGGTCCAGTGTACACATGTTTTCTTCTTCTGGAAGTTAAATCTACATTATATCATTAATTCCCTTAAAATTTTCCTTACAGGGCAATTCCTCCTACACAAGCTGTAATGGCAGTAAGTAATACATACGGGCGTGTGAGGAAGCCAATTGGGTTTAATTGTATTGGCCTGTTCTCTGTTATTCAAGGTTTAGAAGGGGCTAATGTTCCACATTCCCGTGATAGCAATGAGTGTTCCCTCTGGATGCCTGTAGCTCCTGCAGGATACACTGCTATGGGTTGTGTTGCAAATTTAGGAAGTGAGCCACCAGCTGATCACATTGTTTATTGTCTGAGGTCTGACCTTGTATCTTCCAGCAGTTTCTCTGAGTGCATATACACTGTGCCCTCCAGTTCATTATTTGAGTCTGGATTCAGCATGTGGCGTGCTGATAATGTTCTTGGATCATTCCATGCTCACACTTCAACTGCAGAACCTTCTAGAAAATATAGCCCTGGCCTCAGTCATTGTCTTCTTTGGAATCCCCTTCAGTCGAAGGCATCTCCATTATCTGACCAATCATCCACGAGTGGATCTCAGAGCGAGCAAACAAGCGATCAGACTGGAAGTTCATCAGGATGGGACATTCTCAGGTCAATTTCTAAGGCAACTAGTTATCATGTTTCAACTCCTAACTTTGAGAGAATCTGGTGGGACAAGGGTGGTGATCTTCGTAGACCTGTTTCAATATGGAGGCCTGTACCACGTCCTGGATTTGCAATATTGGGTGATAGCATAACTGAAGGGTTAGTAAATATTTAACCTTTACTTTGTCTCTATATTAGCTACTGTGAATGGACTGTTTTCTTATACAAATGTTGTAACCTTTTGAGTCCTTCTTCTCTTAGATTGGAGCCACCTGCACTTGGTATACTCTTCAAAGCAGATGACTCTGAGATTGCTGCAACACCTGTGCAGTTCACTAAAGTCGCACATATTGTGGGGAAAGGTTTTGATGAAGTTTTTTGCTGGTTTCCTGTTGCACCTCCTGGTTATGTTTCTCTAGGATGTGTTCTCTCTAAATTTGATGAGGCACCACGTGTGGATTCGTTTTGTTGTCCACGGATTGATCTTGTTAACCAGGCCAACATTTATGAAGCCTCTGTCACGAGATCTTCAAGTTCAAAGTCTTCTCAATGCTGGAGCATTTGGAAAGTTGACAATCAGGTTAGTCGACCCATTTAATTTTGGATGCTGTGTCTCTTTTCTTTGAAGGCTCCCCTTAAAAATTTAATCGTGAAATTGCTACCATCCATTTTTATTTAGCTTTAACTACCCACATAGTGAAATTCTCAGTGTCATTATAAAGGATTTTTCCCTCCTGTTCGACTATAGCAGGAACCCCTGAATCTTTTGCCAATACTGATAGCGGCTGATACCTTGTGTAGGCATGCACTTTTCTTGCGCGTGCTGATCTTAAGAGGCCTCCAAGTCGGTTGGCTTTCGCTGTTGGAGAATCGGTGAAGCCGAAGACACAGGATAATGTAAATGCAGAAATTAAGCTGAGATGCTTCTCCATGACACTTCTAGATGGTTTACATGGAATGGTATGTTATATGGTCAAAGTTATTAGCCAGCTTTTTGGAATCCAGTGTTTACATCTTGATCCTATTCTGAATTCTTCCAGATGACTCCTCTCTTTGACACAACTGTCACCAATATCAAACTAGCAACTCATGGTCGTCCTGAGGCCATGAATGCAGTACTCATTTCATCAATCGCTGCTTCAACATTTAACCCGCAGTTGGAAGCGTGGGAGCCGCTTATAGAGCCATTTGATGGAATATTCAAGTAAACACAGTTATTTGTTTTATTTATGATGTGACTTAACTGGAAATAAAACTGCATTTAATTGTACTATTTGGAATAATATTTTGATTGCTCACTTTCACTTTGTAGGTTGGAAACATATGATACTGCTTTGAACCAATCATCAAAGCCAGGAAAACGACTGCGAATTGCTGCTACTAACATTTTGAACATAAATGTTAGTACTGCAAACCTTGAAACTCTTGGCGATGCTGTTGTGTCCTGGAGAAGGCAATTAGAACTTGAAGAAAGAGCGGCCAAAATGAAAGAGGTGAAGTGTTTTTTTTTTTTTTTTTTTTTTGACAACGAGGTGAAGTGTTCTTTATTCTATTTTGTGTAAGTGTAAGTTTACATAATTTCTTACTTACTAATCTCCCGCGGTACAGGAATCCGCCGTCTCTCGTGAGAGTGGGGTTCTTTCAGCTTTTTCAGCTCTTGACGAAGATGATTTTCAGACCATTGTGGTAGAGAATAAACTCGGCCGTGACATATATCTGAAAAAGTTGGAGGAGAACTCAGATGTAGTTGTAAAATTGTGTCACGACGAAAATACTTCTGTCTGGGTTCCACCGCCAAGGTTCTCCAATAGGTTAAATATTGCAGACAGTTCTAGAGAAGCACGCAATTACATGACTGTACAGATTCTTGAGGCTAAGGTTTCTATACAAGTATTTTAACATCATTTGAAATATTTACAGTGGCCTGTTAGAAATTTGTATGGTTAAGATAGCACTTCCTTTGTTTTGCAGGGTTTACATATCATTGATGATGGTAATAGTCACAATTTCTTTTGCACCCTACGCCTCGTTGTTGATAGTCAGGGTGCAGAACCACAAAAACTTTTTCCTCAAAGTGCTAGGACAAAGTGCGTGAAGCCTTCAACTACAATTGTCAACGACTTGATGGAGTGCACTTCCAAGTGGAATGAACTTTTTATTTTTGAAATTCCTAGGAAGGTAGTACGTAAGGACCAGTTAATATTATTATGCTTACTTTGTTCATATTCTCTGTTCCTTCAAATATGCGGTGTACATAATCGATTAAGCCTAGAATTAGCATTGAATTTTTACTCTCCCAGTATTCATTCTGATTTAGATGGTTAGTGGAACAATTTAGATTGGTATGTCTCTCTACAATATTCCTTTTTAAACTGGAAACAGTTGTCATGATTTTGGAATTTATCTTATATGACTAGCTGTTTTTTCATTTGATTGTTATAGGGATTGGCCAGGTTGGAGGTTGAGGTAACAAACCTTGCTGCGAAAGCTGGAAAAGGTTCCATCCTATTATTTCTTAGATCTTTTTTCTTTGACCTGTTCAACTATCCTCTACGTGTGTGTGGTTTTTTTCTTTTTGAGACTGAATTTGCATTGTTTATTTTTCGTTGAGTCCTTGGATTGTCCACACCAGATAGATGAATAAAATATAACTGGACATGTGTTCAAGAGTTCAATAGTCGAGATTGTACAAGTGTTGATAGTTAGCTGTTGATAATGCAGGGGAGGTCGTCGGGTCGCTTTCGTTTCCTGTTGGACATGGGGAGAGTACGCTTAGAAAGATAGCTTCAGTGAGGATGCTACATCATTCAAGTGATGCAGAGAATATAAGTTCCTATACGCTTCAGAGAAAGGTTAGTTGTTTTTTATTTATTCTAGGGTGGGTTTACATATATCTCAAGCTTTTATAACATGTATTCTAAATTTTTACTATTTGATTCATGAAATAAAGAATGCTGAAGATAAACATGACAATGGGTGCTTGCTTATCTCAACATCTTACTTTGAGAAGACTACAATACCCAACACACTAAGAAATATAGAAAGTAAGGATTTTGTTGACGGGGACACTGGTTTCTGGATTGGAGTTCGCCCTGATGACTCATGGCATAGCGTTCGCTCGCTGCTACCGCTTGGTATTGCTCCGAAATCCCTACAAAATGATTTTATTGCAATGGAGGTTTCTATGAGAAATGGAAGAAAGCACGCAACATTCAGATGCCTAGCTACAGTTGTAAATGATTCAGATGTCAACTTAGAGATATCCATATCTTCTGATCAGAACGTCTCTTCGGTAGCAAGCAATCATAATGCATTGATTTCTGCAAGATCTTCATATGTTTTACCATGGGGATGTTTATCAAAGGATAATGAACAGTGCCTGCATGTCCGACCAAGGGCTGAGAACCCTCATCATTCTTATGCATGGGGTTCTTGCATCGCGGTGAGTTCTGGTTGTGGAAAAGATCAACCATTTGTTGATCAAGGGTTGCTTACTCGGCAGAATACTGTCAAGCAAAGCAGCAGGGCATCTGCATTTTCTTTGAAATTGAACCAACTTGAGAAGAAGGATATGCTTTTCTGCTGCCAGCCTTCTACTGGGAGTAAACCATTATGGCTCAGTGTAGGAGCAGATGCGTCAGTTCTTCATACAGACCTCAATACACCTGTATATGATTGGAAAATTTCTATATGTTCTCCTTTGAAACTAGAAAATAGACTTCCTTGTCCAGTCAAATTCACAGTGTGGGAAAAGACGAAAGAAGGCACATATCTTGAGAGACAACATGGTGTAGTATCATCAAGGAAGAGTGCTCACGTATATTCGGCAGATATTCAGAGACCTGTGTATCTTACGTTAGCTGTCCATGGTGGTTGGGCTTTGGAAAAGGTTGGCCATAATATTCTATAGTAGAAACTACCCACACATGAGAACATCACTGAGATTAATTTTTCTCTTGTAGGATCCTATCCCTGTTTTAGATCTATCTTCAAGTGACAGCGTGTCATCCTTTTGGTTCGTCCATCAACAGAGCAAAAGGTTTGCAACTCTTTTAACTCTCTTCTTTTTTCAGCTCTCATACTTTGAAATTGTTAGTCCTTTATGTTTACTTATTACCCCAGATGTTTGATTATATACATATTTATTGTTATGTTGAATAAATGCTTGTTAAAAAATGGGGTTAAGGTTATGGCTCTGACCATGGATGGGTCGATAAAAAAATATTCATTGGTAGCAGTAATTATATTTCGTTTTGTATCTCTTTTCAGCTAAGCAGTATCCTAGGAAAATCTTGTCTGTAGTTGGATCTTATTATTGATTGAACCTAGTGTGTTGAGAATTACCAAATGAAGATTTTCTTTCTTTTACATAACCTTATACCATATTCCGTGAAATTAATTTTGTTTGTAAACTCTTTTTTGGAGTTTCAGGAGATTGCGTGTAAGTATCGAACGTGATGTGGGAGAAACAGGGGCTGCACCAAAGACTATAAGGTTCTTTGTCCCATACTGGATTACAAATGATTCGTACCTTCCTTTAGGCTATAGAGTGGTGGAGATTGAACCTTCAGAAAATGTGGAAGCTGGCTCTCCCTGTCTGTCTAGGGCTTCCAAATCTTTTAAGAAAAATCCAGTTTTTTCGATGGAGAGGAGACAACAGAAGAAAAATGTCCGAGTGCTTGAGGTTATTGAGGATACTAGCCCAATGCCTAGCATGCTTTCTCCACAAGAATCTGCTGGCCGGAGTGGCGTTGTGTTGTTTCCGTCTCAGAAGGATTCTTATGTTTCCCCGCGAATTGGTATTGCTATTGCAGCTCGGGATTCTGATATTTACAGTCCTGGAATTTCTCTTCTTGAGCTTGAGAAGAAGGTGACTAGCTAAAGCAGAAATGATTTACTTAAAACTAATTGCTGTGTTTTTTTTTTAATTGCTGTGTTTTATTTCTTAAACAATTTCTGACTCATTTGTATATGAAAGATATCCCTCCTAATCTCTCATTTACTAACCACAACTTCTATTCCAGGAACGCATAGATGTAAAGGCATTCTGCAAAGACGCCTCATACTACATGCTCTCAGCGGTATTAAATATGACATCTGACAGAACAAAGGTTAGATATCACTGTCATGAGAATTCAATTTTTTTTTTTTTTTTGTTCTATCACCTTTATGTATATTAACTGTCTGAGATCAAATGTGTGCTCTTGCATAATGTTCTTGTTGGTGTTAATTTATGCTATTTGTCTGTGGAGTCCTTCTACGGATTAGCTTGGCATACAATACTTTGTTTAGCCTCCGCTTAATCTCTCCTGTTTCTGTGTAAAGTATACATAGCGTTGCTATGTATTAGAAATCCGTGCTATATTATATCTAGATGATTTAGAGGCAGATCAATGCTTACTTGTAACCTTGCGTTTAGCTTTTTGTCTGGGTTAGAATATCTAGGTAAACTTGGAATTTTCTGACGCTCAGTTTACGATTTTAACATTAAATGACAATATATATATATATTTTCAGGTTATTCATCTCCAACCACACACCTTATTCATCAACAGGGTGGGCATGAGCATCTGTATTCAACAGTGCGATTGTCAGACAGAAGAATGGATTAATCCTTCTGATCCTCCGAAACTCTTTGGATGGCAGTCTTCCACCCGGCTTGAGTTGCTGAAAGTATGTGAAATACCTTTATATTCCGTAACTTTTTTAGTGATGATTAATAAGCTAACGGGATGTACATTTGTAGTTACGAGTGAAGGGATATAGATGGAGCACGCCATTCAGTGTCTTTAGCGAAGGTATAATGCGTGTCCCTGTTTCAAGAGAAGATGGGACTGATCAATTGCAGCTAAGAGTACAAGTCAGAAGCGGGACCAAGAACTCACGTTATGAAGTTATTTTCAGACCGAACTCTATCTCTGGCCCTTACAGGTAAAACATACATGCTTCAATTGTCTACCAGATGATATATTTTGTCTGATGTCACTGTACTGTTTTGCTAGGATTTATGTAGATGGTAATTTTTTTTCAACTGCTAGATCATGTTTGTACTTAATTAATGAAATTGCTGCCACATGTGTTCCTTCGAAAACTGTTGTCATTTTGGTAAATAAACTTGTTCGAGGAAAAACTTGCATGAATTCATTTATGCTGATTCCAAATGTGTATACTCTCTCGTATAATTTTCTTTTCACTACTATATCTGACTATGTTTTGTATCCTCTAAAATGTGAATCAACTTCCCTAGGATCGAGAACCGTTCCATGTTTCTTCCTATTCGCTATCGCCAAGTGGATGGTGTCAACGAGTCTTGGCAATTTGTTCCTCCTAACGCGGCTGCTTCGTTTTATTGGGAAGATCTTGGTAGACGACATCTATTTGAACTCCTTGTTGATGGAAACGATCCTTCTAAATCAGAAAAATACGATATTGATAAGATAGGTGATCATCCACCACGAAGTGAAACTGGACCTACCAGACCCATACGAGTTACTATTTTAAAGGAAGATAAAAGGAATATTGTCAGGATCAGTGACTGGATGCCAGCAATTGAGCCTACTTCAAGCATAAGCAGAAGACTTCCAGCATCATCTCTGTCAGAATTATCTGGAAATAAGTCTCAGCAATCTCATCTTTTAGCTTCGGAAGATTCTGAGTTTCATGTGATTGTTGAGCTTGCTGAACTTGGAATCTCTGTAATCGATCATGCTCCTGAGGAAATACTGTACATGTCAGTGCAAAACCTCTTTGTGGCATATTCAACCGGCTTGGGCTCTGGACTTAGCAGGTGAGTTTATCAGATTCTTTAGGTGTAGCTCTATTTTACAATTGTAAGGACTATCATTTTCACCAATTCAGCTATTGATTTTCGATCTAGTTCGATAAATGTGGGTACCGTCTCTATGCATTTAGGGGTTAGTATATCTAGGATGCTGAAAAGGATTTGCTTTAGATCTCCAACGAAAAATATTTGCTAAGATCATGAACTGCCATTCACGCTTATCAGGGTCTGTTGGTTATTATACAAACAAGGCACACTGGGCTTTAGCTAACGCTACTTCTTTTACAGGTTCAAACTAAGGATGCAAGGAATACAAGTTGATAACCAATTGCCATTGGCTCCAATGCCAGTTCTTTTCAGACCACAGAGAACTGGAGACAAAGCTGATTACATTCTGAAGTTTTCTGTTACTATGCAATCAAATGCTGGCCTCGATCTCCGTGCCTACCCGTATATAGGTTTCCAAGTAAGTATATACAGTTTCCGTTTTCGACCTAAACAATTCTTTTATTGCATTTTAATTTTTTGTTCACATTGTTATGTCTCTCTTTGTAATAGGGACGTGAAAATACTGCCTTTCTGGTAAACATTCATGAACCTATTATCTGGCGCATTCATGAGATGATCCAGCAAGCCAACTTGAGTAGACTATCCGATTCAAAGTCGACGGCTGTATCAGTTGATCCATTCATTCAAATCGGGTACGTAACGGGTTTTCTTATATATATATATATATATATATATATATATATATAATATGCTGTTTACGGAATGAATAGTCCATTCACAAGACTTACCTTTATTTACACCATCCAATATGCAGAGTTCTTAACATCTCAGAAGTTAAATTTAAAGTATCAATGGCCATGTCCCCCAGTCAAAGGCCAAGGGGAGTGCTTGGATTTTGGTCATCCCTGATGACTGCTCTTGGGAACACAGAAAACATGCCAGTAAGTGTTCCAGAGTAATTCATTCGTGGGAAAACTAACCAACAATAAGGATTTTTGTGTTGCACACGAATAGCCTATTAAGATACCAATTAACAAAATTTGGCCTACTAATACATAGGTTGATAGAGGATAGTTCAGGGTTTTTTTTATCTCAACACCTACACCTCTCTGGATGACTACAAGTCTACAAGTTTCATGTAATGGGAATATAAAATACCATCATTATGCATGATTTGGCCAACATTAAGTAATTGGCTTATGTCCATCAATTTTTACTCGGTAGGATCACCAATTATAGTCGGCAAGTCTTGTAAATTTTAGAATTTGAAATGTTAGTAATTATAGTTGTACTACTTGCTACACTTTCATTCCAGCCCCGCTGAATATTCATATATTTTCCTTTTTCTAATTATCTTATTTCCTCACACAGGTACGCATAAGTGAGAGATTTAATGAGAACATATCCATGCGCCAAAGTACTATGATCAATAATGCCATTAGGAACGTAAAGAAAGATCTCCTTGGCCAGCCTCTTCAGTTGCTTTCAGGTGTTGATATTCTTGGCAATGCAAGCAGCGCACTTGGACATATGAGTCAGGGCATAGCTGCATTATCAATGGATAAAAAATTCATCCAAAGTCGACAGAGACAGGTTTCTTCCTGGCTTTGTTTTTTTATCCTTTGTGCATGTTGCTGTTTCCTGTTTATATAACATAAATAAGACAAGTTTCCTTCCATCGGTGCAGCGAATATGTCTGAAACTATCCTCTTAACACTCAACTATTTTCATGGTTTCTGATACTAAACGAAAGTATGGGCTTGCCACACTGTTTCTTTACTGCGTTACATTTACACGCTCATGTGTTTCTTTTTTACATTTGGTAGGAGAACAAAGGTGTTGAGGACTTTGGCGATATTATCAGAGAAGGAGGTGGAGCTCTAGCGAAAGGCCTGTTTAGAGGAGTCACAGGCATATTGACAAAGCCTCTTGAAGGTGCAAAGTCTTCAGGTGTCGAAGGCTTTGTCTCTGGTTTTGGGAAAGGAATCATTGGTGCTGCTGCCCAACCTGTGAGCGGAGTTCTGGATCTTCTGTCAAAGACCACCGAAGGTGCAAATGCCATGAGGATGAAGATAGCAGCTGCCATAACTTCAGATGAACAACTTCTTCGTCGGAGACTTCCAAGAGCTGTTGGTGCTGATAGCTTACTTCGTCCTTACAATGAATACAGAGCACAGGGGCAGGTACAAGTCTTACCCATAAATCTGTTTAAACACGTATTACTTGCACTAGTCGTTTCTCCTTCAGTTAGCTGATGAGGAATGGATATATTGGTGCAATAATTGTAACTCCTAGCATATGATTATTCTTATGCAAATTCAGTTCTCTAATATTTTGTGTTTGCAGGTCATATTGCAGTTGGCAGAATCTGGATCATTCCTGGGCCAGGTTGATTTGTTTAAAGTACGTGGGAAGTTTGCATTAACAGATGCCTATGAAAGTCATTTCATTCTACCAAAAGGAAAAGTTCTGATGATCACACATCGAAGAGTGATACTGCTACAAGTGAGTTAGACAACACCTCTTTGCTCTCTATATGTGCATAAGGTTTAATTGGTATAGTGTTTGTCTTCTGTATCTATCCAAGAAATACTCTTGACAGTTGCGAACTTTAAATGTTTCTAGCAACCCTCCAACATAATGGGTCAAAGAAAGTTTATCCCGGCCAAAGATGCGTGTTCTATACAGTGGGACATTCTATGGAATGATCTGGGAACCATGGAGCTGACTGACGGGAAAAAAGACCAACCTAACTCTCCACCTTCGCGGCTTATTCTTTATCTGAAAGCAAAGCCATATGATTCGAAGGAACAAGTCCGTGTTGTAAAGTGCAGTCCCAACACCAAGCAGGCCTTTGAGGTTTACTCGGCCATCGATCAAGCCATTAACTTGTACGGGGAGGATGCTTTAAAGGTGAGAAGAGCTTTTTTCACTTTTAACTACGATAACGCCACTCCTTTTAGCAATTGGCCTGACATGTTATAAGTGATATTACAGCGACAGAAATGATAATGCCAAAGAAGGAACCAAATTAAGATTATGTTTTAATTATTGTATTCGTTTTAGGGAATGGTGAAAAACAAAGTGACAAGGCCATATTCCCCAATGTCTGAGAGTTCTTGGGCTGAAGGGGCATCTCAACAAATGCCAGCTTCAGTTACATCATCTTCAACCTTTGGTACAAGCCCTACGACAAGCTCAAGTTAAAGCTTGTAGAAGCTGTCAGAATCTTTGAGCTCTCTCACCTTCCAATATCCCCTCTGGCCTCCCCGGTAAAGACGTTTTCCTCTTCTCCATTTGCTTGAACAATGCTTTGTTTCTTTTTTTTCTTTTAGCTTATAACCAACTGCGATTTGTATCTAAACGCAACTGGTTAATTTTTAATGGCTCGTTGGTGTTTTGCATTCTCTGACCATAACAAAAACACAAATATCAGTTATTGTTTTGGTACAAGCTCTAGTTTCATGGTTTAGCATCTAGCGTTTGCTTTCGAATGTCATTACGAAAAATCGGGAGTGGTAGCATTTGCGCTGATATCTAATGGACATGCTTTTGTTCTCAGGTGGGCGAGATGAAAAACACAGCTTTGGCGGGAAAAGGACATTTCATTTTGTGCAAATTTTTCTGGTGTAGGATTTTGGTAATCATATCGTAGAAAATATTTAAGTGTGTATATATGATAAACGTCTGCAGATCTGTGCTGGTACTGTACAGACTTATCCAACACTAGACTCGTATATCACATCAGATGTATACGGGGCTTACCTTATATAATTTTATTTATTTTTTACATATATTTCCCAAGTAATCTAGTTTTGGACGCCAACCAATGCATAACTATTATAATCACAGAATCTGAAGTTATTGAGTACATATCATTACATAATGTCCTTTTTTGGAAAAGGTGGTGTCTTTCCCGTCCGAGTGGCCTGCCTTCAAGATGTATTTGGATGAGATTGTGGTGGACAAGAAAGAGTTTTTATCTTTTGCGCTAGTTCACATCTCCAGAACATATAATGGTAATGTTGACAAGCTAACACGATGTGCTAGAATAGTCATGTGTATTTACCTATGTAAACGTTTTTTCTACCAATTGGCTCGTTTTGAGTTGATCGTGTATTATGCTGGCCAAAAAAAAAAACGTAAAATACTTAAATTTTCAAAAAGTACAGCGCCCACCGTGGGGCTCGAACCCACGACCACAAGGTTAAGAGCCTTGCGCTCTACCAACTGAGCTAGACGGGCTTGTTGCTGGTGATATGTTTTATACTGAAATTAATACGTGTTAACGTATTTAACAAACCCTAAGAAGATAAACACAAATATTAGTTTTCTTTTAACTCGATCAAGGCATCTACAAGATCTCCTAACATATATATTTTTATTTTAATGACATTCCTTGCAATTTTCTAAGGATTAGACTCTAAAGCACTGTGTACTTTTCAATAGAAATCTATATTGGTATTTTTGGAGCAATATTTTACATTTAATGCATTTACTTTAATATTAGTTATCAAAACTTCAAAATTAATTATAGGTAAGATTTTTAAAAATAAGGAAATTTTTCTACCTTATTCAAACATAAATATATGATTCCCTTTCATTTTTATTTGAATTTATATTTAAATTATCTTGAATTATTCTATGATACATTTAGTTAATAAAAATTGTGATTTTTTTTCATGTATATGATGTAATTCAAAATTTTAAAAACGGACATATATTACAGATGAATAGAAAATACGGGTACAATATCCTACATCTTCTAAAAAAAATTGTGCAATGCTTTAGAGTCATACTTTAAAAGAGACGAAAATGATTATGAATACAAATGAGTAGAAAGCTTGATTTTATCAGGCATTCAAACTTTAAGAACTTTTATTTAGTTTATTCCGGTTCTTTATTTTAAAGATTTTAAAAAGGTTTAATATGGAAAATATTTAAAACTTTTAAAAATTTAAATATTATAAATACTATACTGTAGATACACAAAAAATATTAAAAATTAAAATGATATAGTGTGAGTTAAAATATCCCCGGGGTTATATAGCCGGACGGGTTTTATCGATATTTATATAAATTAAAAAATATCATTAGTTCAGTGATACACAGGTAAAACATCATTTCATTACTTTGTTAACAATGTCGATATCAGATAATAGACATATCTAATTAAATTGATTAAATAAATATTATGTAAAACGTAAAATATATTACGGTATTATATGATTTATTTAACAATTATTATACAACTATAGCATATTTAACCAACAAATACAATTTATAATTTAAATATTTTAGTTAAAATAATTTTAGTCCTAATCTAGTATGATGGTATAGGAATCGTGTAAAATAATTCCAATAAAAAAATGAGTATTTCAAAATCCATGTTTAGATCTTTTACAAATATAATATTCTTGTAATGTTATTAAAATACCTCATTACATGTAACCATTGACTTTTGATATGAGAAAGATATCATGAATGTCACGTTAGGAGTATAAATTAATTAAGTATATATAGACAGCTAATTAAGTAAAGTAAGAAGAGGGATCGTGTTGATTGGCCATTAATAATTGTTCAATTGTAAAACCATTGTCCTTGTTGAAGCTTATAAAACGAGACAACAAATCGAGCAGGTTACACAACACACACGTCCTAAGAAAACGAGGGAGAAAGGTGAATTTAAGATCGATCGATGGAGAAAAAGGTTTTGTACGGTTTGGTTGTAATGCTCATGTACTTGGTGGGTAGTGGCTTTAGTCAAGGTATAAATAACCATCTCATACATTAATACATATATATATATATATATATATATATTAGTGTTAAATTACTACTCCTAATGAATTTATACATATATATATATATATATAATAGTGTTAAATTACTACTCCTAATGAATTTATATCTCTTTGTTTGATGGTACATCATTGATTATATTCGATGTGTGTACGTAGGGGAAGTGAAATGGTTGAGTAACGACGAAGTTGAATGGCAACTTCTTCTGACCACGACTCAAGTTCCTATAGTGGTTACGGACCTACGGTAACGTCCTCGTTGTGCGGTGAACCATGCGCTACCATGGACAGTAGCCTGCTTGACGCGGCTGAATTCTATCGTAACCAAATTACATTACGTAAAGCCGATGTTTGGACGAATTCATTCTTTGCAAAACTTTACAATATAGCCAAAGTGCCGACCATCATAGTCTTCAAAAGTGGAAAAGAGATAAAGCGTTTACATAATATTTATCTTGGGGTGCACTCGCGCCTGACATGATCGACTCTTCAGTGTTCGCCATGCCTCCTCCGATTCCGCCCCAGCACCCTCTTGTAACAACCCGTCCCGTGGACCCCACTAGTCTCATTGCTAGCCTATTAGCTTTACTGCTAGCCGTCCTAACGGACCCTAAACTGGCCCTGCAGGACATTAATTCTAATCCATCACTGTGGATATCTCAACCCACCAGTAGGTTATTGGTGCGCCAAGCGTTCCTCGAACCCTAGTCCTCACTTTTTAACAACCTTTCCATAGGACAAGTTGCCACCAATTGACCTGACCACTGGGGCAGCTAGCAGTGAAACTAGTGGGATCCACAGGACGGGTTGTTACACTTCTCCCATTCAATAATGTCCGTCTCATTTGAATCAGTAAATTCTCCTTTTATGTAATTTGTGTGTTTGCTTCTTTCGCTATCAAACCGTTGCATATGTTGTTTGATTATATTATGTTTGATGCGTTAACATGATAAGTCAATGATTAAGTTTATACTACATGACCGACATCACAAATAAAGATCTTTTTTTTTTCTTTTTAATGTGACAAATAAAGTTTTTTTATGACCTTTAAGTGTTTAAAAATTCATCTAAATTATGTCTCTGTCATGCGCTTATAGGACTTTGATATCACAACTATAGCAAAGTGTGCCATGGACAGTGAAAGGGCTATTCTTGTGGTTGGTTTTTACTTTTTACCGTTCTCCATAATTCTTGATCCGATCCCAATGTTAAAACCCGACACTCTTAAGATGCTTTACCAATGGCATGGGCATGCACACTACTTTGTGTTTACCTTCGACTGGATCGTACCCTAAATAGACTGTTATATTCTCCCACCTCTCATCCGGTTTACGTAAAGGTGAAGGTTAAGGTAAGAAACTTTAGAATAGAACCAAACCTCACAGCTGACTTCGCAGGCGAGTATCTCCTCCGAGGAAGCACGATGCTGATTTTGACAACGATGAAGATTTACTTCTTCTTCCTCTCTTTTTCTGCACATCTTCATTCGATCTCTTCTCGTTACTCCATCTTAATTTTCACTAGAAGAATTGTTCTATATAGTTACGATTTAATTTGTAGGTATTACATATTATTCATAGCAAAAAAATATTTGTTACTATTTTGCTACAAATTTAATTAGTAATTATCTGGTCGTAACAAATTTCACCTCCGTCACTAATTGTAGTAATTTGCTACCAATTAGATACTAGTTAATTAGTAGCAAATAGCTACTATTTGTGACTTATATCTGTCGCAATTTGCTACAAGTAACGAACAAAAATGTAACAAATAGATACAACCTGCTACTAGCACTTTATGTAACAAATTTATGATTATGGTTAAATTGTATTTATACAAATTATTTATATTTTTAGTAATTATTTTTAAATTATGAATAATGTTTTACATTTAGAATAAAATAATATTAAAATAAAAATACTATATTTATTATTATGAAACCACCATTTAAAAAAAAAACTGTATTACAAAATAAAATTAAAAACATAATTAAAAATAAGTAGATGAACACACTATCCTTCCTCTTTGATAATTGATACTTATTATCACTCCAACCCCCAAAAAAAATTACAAGCGTGAGTTTAATAAACTAAGTCCAGTTGCATCCATTATAGGAAACTGTAATCTCTTTAGAATACTCAAACCAATTTTCATACATCTAATCCTCGCCAATAGAGAAGCTCAACCAATTATCCACCTTGAAGCAAGATTTGAATCATCCTCGTGAGTTCCCTCTTAGAACCATCAAGGTCATAGAGAATATGTTAGCCAAGCTAATATATGTGTGGCCAAACATAATTCCTGAGCTACCAACAAATCTACTGTCCATACCTGAGTTGTAAACTAGCAGCAACACAATCTTGTGATGTGCCAACTTCCATTGACTCTCTTGATTCCTTCATAGCCTTGTACAGCAGCTGAGATACACTTCTCAAAATAACTCATTAACAAGTATGAAATCCATTAAACATGTTAACATAACAAAAACTTCATAAGCTAAACCACCTAGAGACTAAACAGTCACACAGTTTCTTCCATGAACCTGACCGTAAAATCCGTGATTCAAACCTGAAACAAAAATTTCAACAACCAGTTAGCAAATTCAAGATTCGAGAATCAAAGAATCTGTGACTTTGAAGAAGATCTAAAACGAGAGGTTTTCTTGGTGAAGATCAATCTCAGAACCAGAATATAAATTATAGTCAAACGCCTTAAGGCTTAAGCTTACCTGCTAGACCATCAAGTCTATGGAACTTTAGTTAGCAGTCTGCAAAAAAAACTCAGATCACCAAGGAAAACAGCTTAGATCTATCTGCAAGAAAATTATATGAGGCTATTAAAAGGTCAAATACTCATGAAGAATAATTGTCACCCTGTAGTTGCATCAAGTGAAATTCAAAGAGAAACTTACTTATAAAGTGAATCCTGACAATAGACAACTACAAAGCTGCCTGTCCATGAAACTCAATTAGCAAAACTAACTCGCAACTAGATAAGGCCACAGCTACTGCAGAGAATATAAGAAGAACAAATTTATGTTCAAAATTTACATACAAAAAAATATTACCTTTCTCAAATTCAAGTTTCAGTTTGGGATCAATATTCAGTTCGATTGATTCCTTGTAAGCAGTGAGCTAATTTGAAAACGGGTTGTAATTTCATATCCAGAAAGAAAAAAAAAAAGAAAAAAACTGATTTCCTCTACAATCGTAAACACAAACATAGATATGATTACTCAATCAACATAAGAATGTCATATAGAACTATAATCTGATTATACCCACTTTGGCCTCGTTTTTCACTTTCTTCTTCGTCATGTGAGTGGCCTTCCATATATGACATATAAAGTAAGAGGATTGAATTAGTGAGGGTACGAAACAATCAAAGAAGGAAAAAACAAAAGTGAGTGATTAACCAGAGAAACAAACCTCCGCATCTGCCTCTGTACTTCTTCATCCTCTGTAAATCAACATAACCCTAGATAGAGAGGGAGATCAATTATGAGAGCCCAGAAAGAACTTATTTGACACTTTCTGATCCCTAGAACAGGGTAACGAAGCGGAAAGTGAAAGGAGTGAGGAACAAGAGGCGAGACTTACCTTTACCGATGTTTGCGGCGGCGATATGACGTGATGGACGGCGACATGATACCACAATCCTCTGTTTGCTTCCGATTCCATGAATTCTCGTTGGACAGAGGGATCGCCGTGATGCGAGGAAGAGAGAGATACACGGGCTCGCTCTCCGTTTAGATAATTAGGTCAGTGAGTTTTTTTTTGTTTTTTCCAAGTGTTGAGGTGAAACGAGTAATATTTAACAAATTTTATATTTAGAAGCAAAGTTTGTGCTCCAATATGGTATGTCACAAAAGTATTATACTATTAATCTTCGATTTTATAATTATTTTTAAATTATTAACTACACATAGTGACGATGTCTGTTGTAGGTAATGGTGTATGTCACAAAATATGTAGCAATTCTACTACAAAATATTTTGGTAACTATCCATCACTATATATCTATGTTTACCCATACAATAGCTACAAATTAAATTACTTCATATATTGTCACTAATTTGTCACATTCTGTAACTATATTTTGTTACAATTATTTCAGTAATAGGTACCCGTAACTATTTGAACAGTTTTTGTCGAAAGAAACCCTAATTCTTTACTTTTTTCTCCATGGTTTTGTTGTTATTTATGATTTTTAATACCACTTTTGGTTTTGAGCATCTTAATATCTTATTATGTATTGTTAGTACATGTATACATAAAAACTGGTCATATAGTCACGAAAAATTGCTACCAAATCATTTATAACAAATATTACCTACACGAAGTTACAAAATAGTCACAAATATTTAGATAGTTGATTTTGTGGCAAATTTGTAAGTTTTTGTCGGAAAATAATTACAAATAGATACAGTAAATCGTAGCAAATGGTATCATTTTCTCACAAATTGTGTAGTCTTTAATTATTAACACTTTGTGACATTTAGTGACGATGGAAAAAATTGCTACGAACAAATAGGTATTAATTTTTTTGTCGCAAATTTGTAACAAATATTTTCTAAAAATCATACCTACAAAATTATTCGTAACTATATGACAAGTTTTACTAGTGCATATTTATAATTACGAGTAATGATTTAGTCCACTGCCATTAGGATAGTATATTTGTAAAGTTTGTTTACTATGTAAATGGAGATAAAAATTAGTTTTTGGATTTTGAAAACGTGATTTTATAAAATAGGGTATATTAGCTAACAATTGGCTTCTTCTAAACTTGAAATCATAGAGGCAAAATTTGCATGAAAGAAGGTCATAGATACTAAATATTAAAAAATTGCAAACTTTCTTCCAATGCCGTAATTGATGTGGGATCAACAAAGAAAGCTCATTTATTAATATTAATAATTCAAATTAATAGATTGATATAATATATATTACTGATATAGTGGTACATATTCTTTATAACTTTTGTAGAATACTGATTATATGTTATAAAATGTATTTCTCAAAGAATAATAGTGGAATAATTTGGCCAAAACAGCCTTATATAAACACCAACTAATTAAACACTAGACAATTATATTTTTTCCTAATCTAATTTTCTTTGATATGTACAATAGCATTCTAGTCAGAAGTAAGACAACACGAACGCCAACGAAGGAGGAGCCGCAAGAATTACCGTCGTCGATCTAAGAACTGCAACCTCTCAACTCTCCTTGGTGCAAATTTCCCAAAATCAAAAGCCAAGAAACAGATGAAGACTAAACCTGCTAAGTCCCAGGGCTTGTACTTACAAAACCTTATAGTTTGAATTTTGAAACCCTACTATGAGAAAGTTCTTACCTTTACCTTTACGAAATAGCCGAAAAGAGCTGGAAAAGTATGACATACTCTTTTTAGGGTACAATTCATTCGAAGGTAAACACAAAGCAGTGTGCATAGGACTGGGCAAAATACCCGACCCGAAATATCCGTATTGGAACCGAACTGGAAAACCCGGTTCATATCGGGTATGGATACTCCCCAATATATTAGTTGGATCTTAATTGTAAGTACTTTTGGGTATCGGGTATTACCCGATCCGAACCGATACCCAATTGGTACCCATGTATATCCGAACCTATGTTGTTTATGTTCCAGAGTTTGATGGTGAAGTTAACTCAAGCTAGATTCATAATCGGATATATGGTAATTTCATGGTCTTTTGTTGCTTGTTACTTGTTAGTACACTACTACACTTAGTAACAATCTGATCTGCTTTTGAAATAGGGAAACAGTGAAGACGCCTACAATGCTTCACCACATTGAAGACGCTTACAATGCTTCACCATATGCAACTGATATCGTCTTTGATTCTTGTTGTTTCTTTCAATTTTCTCAATACCTATTTCTAGCTTTTATAAGACTTTTGAATTTGATTTTGGATGTTACTACTCTACTACTTGTTTATGTTTTGGATTAGACTTTTGGATTATATTTTCTCTTGCTTGTTTTGCTTGTCTTTAGTTTCTAACTTTGGTTTAGTTATTTTGGTATGATTTTTTAGTTATAACTTCATGAAATTTGATATAGTTATTCAATTTATATATTGGGTATTTTAGTTATATATGGGTATTTTGGTTCTAGATGGGTAAAACATACTTATGCCGAACCAAACCCAAAACATATCAGATATATTTCGGTATTCCAAAAAAATACCCGAAATGATCCAAACCCGAAAAACCCGAAAAACCCGAACCGAACCCAAACCAAAATTTCCATAATACCTATATGATTCTATAAATTATAAACCCGAATTACCCGAAACCCAAATTACCCGAACCGAACTCGACCGATACTCAAATGCCCACCACTAAGTGTGCATATACCGTATGGTAAAGCTTATGACGAGTGTCGTTTTTTAACATTGTGATCGAATCAATAATCATAGAGAACGGACAAAACCAACTACAAGCATAGCCCTTTCTCACTGACAAACGCACACTTACATATGGACCATGCAGACGATGCATCAACGGTGTTAACTACGATGGCAGGTCGAGTCATAGCTTTTTACCTCTTTCTCACTATGATGGAGACTCGGAGAACAACTTCAAGCTAATAGGTACCACCACTAATGATGGTGAATTGATTTACGTACCAAACACGGTGTTCGAATCTATTGATGTTATTATATATATATATATATATATTTTTTTGACAATTGATGTTATTATATATTGATCCAATGAGAAAGACTCTTTTAGAGCATCTGCATTAGTAGACTTAGTAAAAGCTTTTCAGATATATTATTTTAATACATTTTATATAATTTAATCTTTGTTTTAAATTAGAAAATAAAATAAAAAAATAAAGCATAACCAATAAGATAAAGCCATGTGTGAGATAATTCTTTCACCAAATTTCTCAAGGTTTCTCATATGAGAGAATTGTTTCTCTCTCACATCTCAACTTTTTCATTATTTTTGTTTTTAATATTGCTGAGAATCTGGGTGAGCTCCAATGCATATAACCTTAGAAACGTCAAATGTTTCTAAAAATATAAATTATGACATATGCCTAATGTTCCATGTGGCATTCATGCCATTCACGTGTTGTAATTATAGAGCACAAAATTAAATAACCTTGGTAATTGGAAAAAAAGGATATATATAATCATAAAATTTTCAGAAGCTGCGAAGACTTCAACTAGAGTGTAAAGACTAAATACATAATTAAAAGATTTTAAAAAGATACAATCAAAAGTTGCATATAAAAATAAGAAGAACTTAACGCCCAAGAAAAAGAATCACAGAGACATGAGAGTTTCAATGTGATTGGGTGAATATTGGACTCCACGGAAAGCTTTGTAAGCTCCAAGTCCATTGCGTTGTCTAAACTCTTTATCTGCAACTCCTTTGTATTTGACTCTTCTAAACGTCTCTCTCACTGGATCGATATATACAACATCAAAAGACTCGAACACCGTGTTCGGTACGTAAATCAGTTCACCATCATTAGTGATACCTATAAGCTTGAAGTTGTTCTCCGCACCACGATCATAGTGAGAAATAGGTAAAAAGCTATGACTCGACCATTCACACTTCTCTGCATCCTCTAAAACCCACATAAGAAGACTATTCTTGATCTCATAGGAATAACAACCAAGATAAGCTAACTTCCCTTTATAAGATACCATCATCGTAGGCGCAAACTTACCTCCCCATGGTAATGTTATCTTATGGAACTTTTCAGATTTTACATCAAAGCTCATCATAAACTTATTAGGACCAATCTCGGCTCGATAGTATAAAACACCGTTGATGCATCTGCATGGTCCATAATTGTCTTTGCGGTTGCCACGGCAAGGGCGATGTTTGTAGTTGTTTTTGACTGTTCTCCATGATTTTTTACCTGATCCCACTGTTAAAACCCTGCACTCATCAGATACTTTATCAGACTGCATGGACACAAGTTTGTGTTTACCTTCGACTGGATCGTACCCTAAAAAGATTGTCAACGTCTCCCAACTCGTGTCCGGTTTAGGTAAAGGTGAGAACTTTCTCATAGTAGGGTTCCAAAGTATAGGTTTTGTCCCTCTCTGAGAGCAGATCAAACCGTGGACGGACTCGGTTTTGATGGTGAAGCAAACACTTTTTGGATAGATTGTAAAGTAACTATCAAGAATCTGAGAAGAGGAATAAGAATAAGACTCTTTAGGAATCCGATTCGGTTGAGGGATCGTGACAACGAAGAACCTGTTATCTTCTTTGAAGAAGAACAAAAGATTAGGTCGAGTCTCGAACGAGTTGGTGAAATACGGAGCGGTGGTGATTGATGACCAAAGCTTCGAAACAGAACGAAACCTCACGACGGACTTCGCAGGAAGCCGTAAGAATATCTCTGAGGTTACATCGACAGGTATGAACGACGACGATGAAGTTTTACGTCTTTTACTCTGCGTATCTTCGTTCTTCTCTTCTTCTCTTTGCTCCATCTTTTTGATCGAAACCCTAATTCGTTATTTCTTCTTTGTTCTCTGTTAATTATAAAATATCTGATCTCTCTCACGACTTGTTTTGCTTCCCTTAAGATATAATATAGTTGGGATGTATAGGTAACCTCTCCGTTTTGATATTAAAATAGGAATCACTATATGGATAGAATAAATAGAATAGGAATTGTATAATAGGAATGAAATTATTATTACAATTTTTAATATTAAGGAAATCTTATTATATAAAGGTTTAAAGACTATGAAGTATTAACTATCCTCATGTGTACCTGTCAATTTGTTTTTTTTTTTATATCAGATTAGTTTTTCTATTTAGTTAAGGAAAATAAAGTTTAAATTCCTATTTTCCAATAGAATTCCGTTTCTGAAACTAAATTATGGATGCATTGGTAAATAATCTAATAAACAAATTTGCCAGAGTTATATTGATATCAAAAGATTTGCGTGAGTTCTTTAAACAGGCAAAAGTCATAAACCGGCGCCGTTTTGGATAACCCAGTAAACAGATCAGTGTTAGTTGTAGCGAAGACTTTGTTAGCTCTCGAGCATTGGCTCTGGTTTAACGGTGAAATAATCCCCAGCGTTCTCGTCTACCACATCACTGCGTAAAAGCAAACAACCAACAAAACATTCATCAGACCAGTTTAGTCATTGAACACATTTATCTATATATGAAATTGTGTGTCTTATAAAAAACCTGTCTGCTGCTTCGGATTTGGGAATCAATGTGATCTTCTTTGACGTGAAATGTTTGAGAAAATGCGATAGTTTTCTTTCTTGGCATAACTCGAATAGATGGTTCAAGAACTCGTTGAATTGCTTTGGTTCCTGCTCACATATGTAAAGAAGACTCCATGAAAAACAGAACTTAAAAAAGGTTTCAGAGCAAATGCACACGTTGAGATAGAGAAAAGAGATGAGACCTGCTCCAAGACGCAGCCTTTACGAAGAACGAGTACACATTCCAATGCTTTGTCACCCTCATCAGTACAATTTTCGACGAGCTTCACTATTCGGTTTTTCATTTGTGTGATTGCTTTAATGGCCCAGTCATGGTTATCTCTGCGGGATATCATGGCTTCAAAATCTTGAATTGGGTTTGCATCTCCAACTATATCAATTTTGTTCTCATTGGCATCATAAGTAATCATGCGATTGTCTTCATCATCTGAACCAGATGGTTTATCCCGTAACAATCTCTTAGAAGCTTTCTTCAACTGCAATGAAAGTCATGTCAAAGAATTAATAATGAGATCATTTAGGTTCCTTTCTGAAAGCTGATGATTTAGGATCACACACCTTCGGATTCTCCTTGACTTCAAAACTTCCACGAAACGCATCCATTATGGATTTATTGTTGAAAGAGAGTTCAGGATCCTGCTCCATAATTGTCTTGAATGTTTCATCCATTGGAGGTAAAGCAGCATCCGTGGATTTTGATTTCAGCTCAAGGTATTCATAAAAACGCTGATAAATTATTTCATCAATATGAGTTGAAAAATTTTACCTGCAACAATTATGAATAGTCAAAAGCATAACAAAACTGGAATTACCTGTAAAACCGGGTTAGGAGTAAGATCAGGCAGTAGTACTTCCTCTTTAGCAGAAGGTGCAAGGTCAAGCAATTTAACCAAATTATCTGCTACTGCTTGCTGTTGTTCATCTGGCTTCCATGATGACGGAAGTTTGTTGAAAGAAGGAAATGGAAACTCGCGAACATCCTCAGCGAATGGTAGCACGTTGAAGTAAAATGAATCAGGCTGCAAAAAAAAAGGTAAATGATCATTTAAATAGTCAGATTCAAACAGAAGTAGTCCTCTGAACAGAGAAAACTATTAAGACTTACGGTGTCATTTCTTTCAGACACATTTGGAGTCAGGACCCCAACAACCACATTGCCTTGTCCATTTCTCCACACACAACGCACAATTGCTACCTTGTTTGTTTCCTTCATTTCTCTTGCAATGGCTGAGACGGCAAGAACAGATTTTTCTTTGCTCGGGTCAGGAACAACTATATTCACGTCTTTCATGTAATAATGTCTTCATTGACATGCAGATAAAAACACAAAACAACTTTATCTCAAACATTGAACAATTAAGAGTTTACATGCAAACATAGATATATGTGTTTATGCTTACCGCAGTATGTTTGATGCCTCAGTAAATCCCAGAAGCTTCATGCCTTTGTCAGTTTTAAACTTGAGTGTTTCTATCTCATCTGGTGATATAGGAATAACTTGAGGTCCATAGCGAAACCCCTTGACCCTTTCTTCTGGAGCAATAACCTGAGTAGATTCTGCAGTAACTTTGTAATCATAATCAATTTTCACTTCATGTTTGGCAAACTTGTCAGTTGGAGGCGCTTTGTCAGAATACAATTGTAGAGTTGGAAGTCTCTCCTCAGCCACTTTCTTATAAACCCACACCTACACATACAGATTCTTATTCTCAGAGATATTCATGAACAATTAAATAAACTTGAATGAACTTTAAGTATTGAATAACACCAAAGAAACAGCAAGTTGAATGATATCTATAAACATTGCACAAAAAGCAAAAGAAACAACGACAAAAAACGTTACCTTAATCTTCATTGTTGGGTTAATTTCAAGGTCACCCCTGAACAAAGTAACTGGAGCAACCCTTCGGGTCTTTAAGGAACCTAGCAGTGAGAGTGGACTCACAACATTCACGGTTTTTGCAATGGCGTTGCTGGAGAACAAATTCAACAAATGATCATTCTCCTCAATCACTTTCTCATGAGCATCACCACTTAAATTGGACCTCATGACAATGCTTTCCATCTTTATACCCTCTGCAGCCATTTTCGTAGCGATAGTGCTGACTTGATCATCTTTCGTCCCTTCAAATGGATCTTTGGTAGGACAAGCAGCATTCGTGATGAGACACATCCGTTTTTTCCCCTTTTGCCCACCACTATACATCTTTATAAGCATATCCATCCCAACAATCACAGCATCAAGAACTGAAGCCAGTCAAAGAAACATGAAAATAAAGGAAAGAAAAATGACAAAACAACAAATTTAGCAGTAAACTAGCAAGCAGGATACAGTCGCCAGCTACGGTTCCTCGAGGGAGCTGCTTTACATGCTCAGCCACAACTTCATCAACAACTCTTATATTCCTTAAAACCGTAACATGCTCATATCCACCTATTTCCCTCGCAAGCTCGTTTCCGGTTTCTGCAGAGGTCACATGAAACATTATATTCAATGTACAACAAATAGCCAATAAAATTCCTAGAAAAGAACCATATCAAGCATTCTGATACTAAAGAGGACAGATAACTAATTCACTACTCAAAATCAAACATCAAACTACATGCCTCAGGAAAGAAAGAGTCTGGATGATACAACTAGTGGATAAAAGGACTAAATCAGTAAGAAGAAGAGTAAGAAGAAGAGAGAGAGACCTTCAGTTCCAAATACAACAATTCCAACTTCATCATACTTGTTGTAAATCAACTGCAACAAACAGACCAAAACCAAAACCAATTAAGAAATATCCAAGAAGAAAAAAAAGGCTGAAACTGAGAAGAAAAGAAAAAAAAGATATCCAATACCTTCTTCTGTAGTAGCAAAGAACATGCTTTTTCAATATCAGGGAGAACACTATGCATCGCTGGGCCAACATCGATCAACAAAACTAACCCTTCCTGCTTCCAAGAACACATGGAATTAGTATGAATCCCGAATAATAATATTAAAATCAAACCCAAGAGCAGTTCATAGAATGAATAAACGAGATATCAACAGTAAACAAAATGCATAAACCGTAATCAAACTCAAGTAGCATTACCAGAAGAAGAAGAAAAAAATTATGCATGAGTGGAGAAAAAAAAAACATGCATGGAACTAAGCGGAAAAAAAAAAAAAACATCAATTGAAACAAACAGATAATAACATGAAATTATTCATGAATTGATTTCTGAAGAAAACTTAGTCAAAATCACGAAGATCGAAATGTGAGGAAGTAAAAGAATCGACCAAGTTTTACCCGATTTCGAGCCATTGACGACAACTTGTGCTGGAAGACGAAGGTCGAAGTAGAAGGAGACGAAAGATGATGAATTGGAGAAGACGATGGATCTCTCTCATTCTTTTTGACTGACTGATTCTTAAAACGATATAGGCCCATTGGGCTTAAATATACAAGACGTCCATAAAATCTCATTTATATTTACTTTTAATCTTTTTTTTTTTTTTTTTTTTTTTTTTGCGAATGATGACAAATGATTTATGAGAAATAGAAGAATAATGTATTCTATAGTTAATTTATTTGTATATAGTATATACTACAATAAAATTACAGATATATTTTGTTGTGTCATTTTAGGCAAATTTAGGGCTGACCGATAAATAACCAAAGTATGAATAATTAGTATGATTAATTAAAAAAAGACACCCATGAAACAAATTAAATGAGATGAAAAAAATAGAGATGAACAGTTTTTTTGTTTTTTTTTTTTTGTTTTCTTCCTTCGGATGTTTTTTATTAACCAGTAAAGTATTACATCAGGTACATAGCCAATACAAAACTTAACATAACAATTTATTACATAAACGAAAATATGTGTCATATATCGAAGATAACAAAGCATGAAAAAGAGAATTTGAGGATGCTTACTTGTTCCATAAACCTTATTTGCTATCATGTTATTAAACATGTTATGTCCTTTTTCATCAGCCATCTTATAGTTTTTTTGTTCTTCTCCTGTGGAGTGGAAGGAAACTAATCTTCTTTTTCTCTTCATTATTTCATTTTTAAAATTCCTCCACTGGTGGCTAGCTAGTGGCTACCATTCACAATTATTATGGATATTTCCGCTGTAGTAAGATTTAAGAGACAACACCTAGGTATTTATTCATTTATCCCTTAAACTATATATGTTGATCTTAGGAACTTTCTTTCTTGAAGATCGTTTAATAGAATCTTTTGCATGCTTCTTGTGGACATATATATATATTTCACCCTTTTTTTTTTTTGGTAGGAGATATATATTTCACCATTTTCTTTAAGTCAAATAATGCAATCCTTTGAAAAATAAGTATAGTTATCTTGAGGAAAAAGGTATAGTTGAAGATTTCTAGTCGACATAACTTCCTATCACGTGTGTGCTATGGGAGACGATATCACCAAACCCAAACTCATCATTTTACCATCCCACCTTGTCCACATCATCAAGAAAAGAAAACCATGAGGATCCCGTCACCATCAACGTAGGTTCAGCAAAAGGGCTTATAAAAGTTACCATTCTGTTTGAATAATGGTCAGTGGAAATTAAACTTTATAACGCAAAGAAAATAGTTTTCAAGATCTCAGTCTATATCGTACATCGTGCATAATGGTCGTAATTAAGTGACTTGATTACATAATAATAGCGGATGCAGTTGCAAAAGAATGTTTTCATCTCAAGTGAGAAAGCTTATTATTCGAGAATACCCTAAAATTTAGGGCCTAAATAACTATATTAATTTTGAAAATATCTGCTTTCACCTAATGTGCTTATGTGCATTTTTGAATTTTTCTGTTTCATTATAAAAAAAAAAATTGATTTGAAGGTTAAAAAGAAAAGGGAAGAAGAATATATCAAAAAATTATCAGAAAAATATTCCACAAGTCATTCAATTAAGTTTATCTTCTTTAATATTAGTACCACTGTTCAGATTAAATGAGCAAAGTTACGCCCAAGATTGAAGATTCAACCTCGCGCCACCGCACACGCATGGTTGTTGCTTCTTACACCAATAATAATTAATTGTAAATATTTTTATATAGCTGTCAAATTCTGACTTTTCTTCAAATATGCAAAACACACATAAACAGTTGGATTGTTTTGGTTGTCAACTTTCAAATTAGAAAAAAAGAAAAGAAAACATGTATATTCTATTAGTATAATTTATTTACATATATATATATATATATTCTTATAATTTCTAAAATTTAAAGATAAGAAACATGTAACAAAAAAACTATTATAAAGAAAAGAATAAGTATAACAATGGATTTTTCTTTTTTTAGTTTTAAGCTTTAAAACTTGATAATTTTATATTTTTTTTGTTTTATAAAAAGTGTCACTTTAATACAATACACATAGATTAAGAAAATTATATAAATTTCTATTTTACTTTTTATAAATACATTAAAAAAATTTCTCTTTTTAATTAATAAATTGAAATAGTAAAAACAAAAATAAGATTTAATATTAAAAACTGCATTAAAAATATAAAATAATATTTTTATAACAAAAAAATTATGTCAAAATGATACTTTTTATGGAACAGAAGAAATATTATGTATGTATGGCGGCTAAATTTTTGAGAATTTTCAAAATCTTTAAATTTTAATATAATTTAGAAAAAAGAAAGATAGAAAAAAATCACAAAGAATATAGAAGATTTTATTGCATTATAGACCTCTATTATTATTAATATTATTTTATTATGTTTGTCCCATATGGAAGTTGGGATTTAAAATAAATAAAAAGCTGAAAAATTCTTTTTTCTCTAAACAAAAATTAAAAAGAGTTTTTTATTATTATTATTTTTTATAATATACTATTATTTACTGTTACATTTAATATAGGAAGGCATGGGGTCAAATGCAAATAAACACCCAACACAGAAACCAAACCCTAATTTCTCCTTTTTAATTTTATTTTTCCTTGTCTTCTTCTTTATTCGTTTAGGCGAATTTCTCAATTGCGTTCAAGCAAAGCACCTCTTCTTACCTCCCAAATTTCGTGGATTTATATTATTCTTCTTCGATTCTTCTCTTTCTTGTACCTTTCGGTGTGGAATTCTCAATCGGATCTGCTCGATTTTTGATTTATAATAAAGTCATCATGATTCTGAGTCAAACGATGGTTGCTGAAGCTGATATCAGGGTTCTTGACGTTAAGTGCCATATCTCCGCTCCCAAAGATCAGAATAATTTTCAGATCGACGAAGTTCGAGTTTCTGACTCTGTTCGTGCTGAGATTTCCGGTTCTGCTGAAACGCCTCGATTTGGATCGGTATGTCTCTTTTTAGGGTTCTTCATCTGAATCTTTTAATTGGCTTTCCAATTTTTTTGGAAATTATCCATTAAATTGCAAGTTGGATCAGATTATTGTTGATTCTTCATCCTCAAAATTGAGTCTTCTTTGGTGGGTTAGATTTAGGTTTTTTGTTCTTTTCCTCTGTAGGCATATCTATGTTTACTCTGTTCACGAAGAATCGTTTAGACAATGCAAGTTAGTTTTGGTGTTTTTTAAGGGAAAAAGTTATGCCTTTGTTATATTGCGAAGACTGTTAGCTAAAGGTGTTTATAGATCAGTTTTAATGTTGATGAAGGAACGACTTTAATGCGCTTTTAAATTGTTGATCTTGCTCTGTTCTGGTTCTTCTGTTTGTTTTGTTTTTGCAAAGCTTACTGTTTTATCTGATCTATGAACATTTATGTTAAACAAATGTACTTTTGTTGTAACAGGGCATGAGTTGTGTGACTACTAGTATTGAAGATTCAACCACTGAGTTTATCCCAGCTATACGTTCTGGGAGCTTTGCTGACATTCGAAGCCGAGAAACCATGGAGGATGAACACGTTTGCATTGACGACTTGTCAGCTCATCTTGGATCTTTCAACTTCTCGTTACCAAGTGCTTTTTATGGTGTGTTTGATGGCCATGGTGGGCCTGAGGCAGCAGTTTACATGAAGGAGAACTTGACAAGATTGTTTTTTCAAGATGTTGTGTTTCCGGAGATGCCCTCCATTGTGGACGCTTTTTTCTTAGAAGAACTGCAGAATTCTCACCGAAAGGCTTTTGCTTTGGCTGATCTTGCCATGGCTGATGAAAGTATTGTCAGTGGTTCTTGTGGGACAACTGCTTTGACTGCTCTCATAATCGGACAACATCTTTTGGTTGCTAATGCTGGAGATTGCCGTGCAGTGCTTTGCAGGAGAGGAGTTGCTGTTGATATGTCTTTCGATCACAGATCAACAAATGAACCAGAACGAAAGCGGATTGAGGATTTAGGTGGATACTTTGAGGACGGATACCTCAACGGGGTCCTTGCTGTCACCCGTGCCATTGGAGATTGGGAGCTGAAGAATCCTTTCACTAAGTCCTCTTCACCACTGATTTCAGACCCAGAGATTCAACAGATCATTCTAACAGAGGACGACGAGTTCTTGATTTTGGCATGTGATGGTATATGGGATGTGTTGTCAAGCCAGAATGCAGTGAGTAATGTAAGGCAAGGATTGAGGAGGCATGGTGACCCGAGACAATGTGCAATGGAACTTGGAAAAGAAGCAGCAAGACTTAACTCGTCAGATAATATGACGGTGGTAGTCATCTGCTTATCCTCGATCCCATCTTCACCTAAACAACCGCAGAGGAGAAGATTGAGATTCTGTGTTTCGGATGAAGCCCGGTCTCGGTTACAAGCAATGCTTGGAGGAGAGTGAAAGCAGTGTTTATGGCAGTATATACAGGGAGCGGTGTTACTGATCAAATGATTATTTCTCTAATTTGAGATTCAATTGGATAAAGATAAAATAAGAGACTTAGAGAGTGATAGAGAGTTAAGGAAATGTTTGTAATGTGGTTACTCATTTTTGATTGATCTGTGTTTTTTGGTTGTTTCAGAGAGAGAGGGAGATAGAGAGAAAAAGCAGCCTGAAGTTTTGCTAGGATTATTGAAAACTGAGTATGAGGAATTGGTTTATGTTTTTGAGGATTAGTGATTTGTACCCATAATTGATTGGTTTAAGGATTTTTAATTTAAGCATCTGAATCTAGATTTTTGTCTGAGAGAGCATGATGTTGGCTTAAGACTCTCTCTATCTCTCTCCCATATCTGTGGAGGTCGAGAGTTTTTGTGGACTGTGAAAGGTTTTGGAGTTTTATCTCAAAAGCTTCAATCCTAACCTTATGTCATTGCTTCTCATCATCTCTATCTTTATCTCTTATCTTCTATTCCTCCAAAATTCTTTATGTCCATATATTTCTTATACAATATCAATAAAAAAGTAATGTGCTCAACTTTTCAATGAAAATATAATTTCTGAAGATACATTTTTATTGGGAATTTTTTGTTTATATATTACATAAATAGTGTGAAACCAGAGCTTATATAATCTACCAAATACTACTAATTCTAACGTCATAGTATGAGCTTACCTTGTTATGGTCGACAATCATATAGCATAAGTGATGTGTAGTTTAATGAATATAAAAAGATTGAAATGTTATTGACACAAAAAAAAAATATAAAAACCATTCAAATTGTGGATTTAAATAACACTTGGTAATAAATTCCAAATTTGGAGATAATTGAGATTTTTGTAATTCAAGTATCCATATACATCTTTTAACAAATCAAAGTATCTATATACTTTTCTTAAAAATGTATAAAATTTGGTCAATTAAGGAAATATTAATATTTGTGATCAGAAGAGAAAACAAAAAAGAGAAGGGTTTTAAGAGCCCTCTCTACACATTTGCCGGCTCTGTTCATCTCTACAAGGAGCCAAGTCTCTCTTTCCCTCTTTCTCTCTCTCTCTCGAACAACAACAATGGCGATGGCGAATTTAGCCAGGAGAAAGGCGTATTTTCTCACCAGAAACTTGTCCAACTCTCCCACTGACGCTCTCAAACTCTCCTTTTCCCTCTCCCGTGGCTTCGCCTCTTCAGGATCTGACGAGAACGACGTCGTCATCATCGGCGGCGGTCCCGGCGGTTACGTAGCGGCGATCAAAGCGGCTCAGCTTGGTCTCAAAACCACCTGTATCGAGAAACGCGGCGCACTCGGTGGTACTTGTCTCAACGTCGGCTGCATTCCTTCCAAGGTCTCAATTTCAATTAATCATCTCCCCTCCTTTCTTCAATTTTGCTGATCGTCATTTAGATTTTTTTATCTCTTAATTTTGTGGATGAATCAATCTAGAGTGTGATTATCATTTGCTTGGGCACAATTACTCCATAAGTATGTATTCGTCTTCTTGAATCCATGGAAATGAAATAGAAGTTTCTGTGATACAGTAACATTAACAATTTGTGATACGCTTATTTGTGTTCTGAGATACTGATTCAAGTTATGATGATGTTATTAACTTCTTCTGAAGGTAAAAAGTTAGTTAATCCATTTTTGTTTGTGTTGTTTTTGATGTTTTAGGCTCTTCTTCACTCTTCACATATGTACCATGAGGCAAAGCATGTTTTCGCTAAACATGGTGTCAAGGTTTCTTCAGTTGAGGTAGATCTTCCTGCTATGTTGGCGCAGAAAGATAATGCGGTTAAGAATCTCACTCGTGGTATTGAGGGTTTGTTCAAGAAGAACAAGGTAACTTATGTTAAGGGATATGGTAAGTTTCTTTCCCCCAATGAAGTCTCTGTGGAGACAATCGATGGAGGGAACACTGTTGTGAAAGGCAAACACATCATTGTTGCTACTGGCTCAGATGTTAAGTCTTTGCCTGGTATTACGATTGATGAAAAGAAGATTGTTTCGTCCACTGGTGCGTTGTCTCTATCGGAAATCCCCAAGAAACTGATTGTGATTGGTGCGGGATATATTGGACTCGAGATGGGTTCTGTTTGGGGTAGGCTTGGATCAGAGGTCACGGTGGTTGAGTTTGCTGGGGATATCGTTCCTTCTATGGATGGTGAAATCCGCAAGCAGTTTCAACGTTCACTCGAGAAGCAAAAGATGAAATTCATGCTCAAGACTAAAGTTGTTTCCGTGGATTCCTCCTCTGATGGCGTGAAGCTTACAGTTGAACCTGCAGAAGGAGGAGACCAGACCATTCTGGAAGCCGATGTGGTCCTTGTCTCAGCAGGAAGAACACCGTTCACATCTGGACTTGATCTGGAGAAAATCGGAGTGGAAACTGACAAAGCCGGGAGGATTTTGGTGAATGAGAGGTTCGTGAGCAATGTCCCAGGAGTGTATGCTATTGGAGATGTGATTCCAGGACCAATGCTTGCTCACAAAGCCGAAGAAGACGGTGTTGCTTGTGTGGAGTTCATAGCAGGGAAACATGGCCATGTGGATTATGACAAGGTTCCTGGTGTTGTCTACACACATCCTGAGGTTGCGTCAGTTGGTAAAACCGAAGAACAGCTGAAGAAAGATGGTGTGAGTTACCGGGTTGGGAAATTCCCATTCATGGCCAATAGCAGAGCGAAGGCCATTGATAATGCAGAAGGCTTGGTTAAGATTTTGGCTGACAAGGAAACGGATAAGATCCTGGGGGTTCACATTATGGCACCAAATGCTGGGGAACTCATTCATGAGGCAGTTCTTGCGATTAACTACGATGCATCGAGTGAAGACATCGCTAGAGTCTGTCACGCTCATCCCACTATGAGTGAGGCTCTTAAGGAAGCTGCCATGGCCACCTATGACAAGCCCATTCACATTTAAAGGGAAGAAGGTATGTCACGCTTTTGGTCTGGTTTGGTTTTTATTCGATTTTGGTTTAGATTTTTGAATTGCGGTTTTGATTGCTTATGTATCACACATCCCACACACTAGGACGACGACCTTAAAGGAGTGAGCCACCTATAACAAGCCAAATCGTATCTTAACCGGGTTGGATTTTGGTTCGGTTTTCTGTGGTTTAGCCTTGAATTTGTCCTTTATATTCCTCTTGGATATGGAATGAGTTGCAAAAGAAGATGATACTATACTGTTTTTATTCGTTAATGTTCTTCATATGTTTCTGATTCGGGTTAAGCCTCCTTAATAAATATTCAACATTTACTCTTAACACATTTTAGTGCTTTTAATTTCTGGTTAACGCTAAACATAAATTTTCATTACTCTGTTTTCATTAGTAGAGTACCTACCTTGACTAAGGGGCATTATTATACATTCACTAAGACACCAAACTTTAACAAATTAGCTCCATGGTTACTTAAGCACAGATACAAGTGATGATATAGTCTAGTCTTTTTAAATTATGGAGATGGATAAATACCATAAGTTTTACTATATTTGCAATTCTTCTAACAATGGTAAAAACTTTCTTCATCGTTCATATCAACATCTATTCTTGATTCTGTTTTGACTAATGCGTTGTACGCAAATTACTCCATATAAATAAAATACTCATTGCTTTGAATATTGTATTCTATCATAAACTTGAAAGAAAACCAAAAGAAGAAGAGAAAACAAGAATGGCTGCGAATCTAAGGAACAATGCGTTCTTGTCTTCTCTCATGTTGCTTCTCTTGATCGGTTCCTCGTACGCAATCACAAGTTCAGAAATGAGCGGAATATGTGACAAAACCTTAAACCCATCTTTCTGTCTTAAATTCCTCAATCCGAAATTCGCCTCGCCTAATCTTGAAACCTTGGCAAAAACCACACTTGATTCTACACAATCAAGAGCGAAACAAACATTGAAAAGACTCCAATCTATTATCGATGGAGGAGTCGACCCTCGATCCAAGTTAGCTTACAGGTCATGCGTAGATGAATACGAGAGCGCGATTGGAAACCTCGAGGAAGCTTATGAGCATTTGACTTCAGGAGATGGCATGGGGATGAACATGAAAGTTTCTGCTGCATTGGATGGAGCTGATTCATGTTTAGATGATGTGAAGAGATTGAGATCAGTAGATGCTTCTGTTGTGAATAACAGTAAAGCAATTAAGAATATTTGTGGTATTGCTCTTGTTATCTCTAACATGTTACCACGTCGAACATAATTTGAAATCATCATCATGTGTTTGCTTTAATTAAATTGTACTGTTTGCAAGAGGACAAACTATATTATTATTAAAACCGCCAATATATAAATTCATAAGTTACAATGAACATGAACCTTTAATTAATTTGATAATATTTATAATCCATGCCATTGAAAAATATTTGAAAATCTTATTCTTTAATTCACCTTATTCAATGATGGATGAAGTGTTAACATACGACTTGGGAATCCCTAAACATACGACTGTGGCAACTGTTATGTCAACCCATAGAACACGACGACGCAGCGGTGAAGTGTTAAATCACGTTGAAGCAGAAATTACAATTGTCAGAGTGAAACGGACACCAGATACAGAGGATTTGCATCTCTGGAAGGAAAGAACAGGATTCAAGTCTCGGTTCTCGACCCGAGATACTTGGCAACAGATACGTACTGAGAAACCAAAATGTTCTTGGGCACCGGGTGTATGGTTCCCCTAGGCTACCCCAAAGTATGCTTTTATAACTTGGCTTGGTATGCTGAATAGACTCTCGACAGGTGACCGGATGTTGAAGTGGAACAGGAATGCTGATTCCTTATGCTCTCTCTGCAAATCTTCATTGGAAACAAGGAATCATCTCTTTTTCCAATGTCCCTTCTCACATCAAATTTGGTGCAAACTCCAACTGGTTTCCTTGGTACCCACTCTACATCGGACTGGGACACAATTCAGATGCTCATCACTGATACTACTCTTGGTAAGCACACCCTATTGTTTCTGCGATACACGTTTCAGACAACGGTATATTCACTATGGCGTGAGCGCAACAACCGTAGGCAGTGCCCGTCCGGCATTTACTAGTGCCCTACACAAAACTTAAAAACATGCCCTTTTATACATTACCAAAAAATTATAACCAATAGTAAATAAGACTTTGTGTTTAATGTTTTGAAATTTTATTAACACAAACCAAAGCCAAAGCATTAGATTTGATGAAAAGGTTTATCTAATAGTTTAACAAAGCAAACTATTAACTTAAAAGGGAAAAAATCAAAACCAAAACTAACAATTAAGCTTAAAAACTATGATTTGCATTTATATTAAAGTTCAGATTTTTGTAAAAGTCTTTAGATGTATATAAAATCTCTATAAAAATTTTACAAAAAAATATCTTAAATTTTTTAGTGCCCTAATCATTTGCTTCAGTTGATTGCCCTATGGACCGGCCCTGACCGCAGGCATGGTGAAGATCCGACCTCTGCATCTCGACTTGGACATTGGATTGATAAGACAATTCGGAATAAGCTGCTCCTCCTTTTGAACTCCAGTAACCACTGTTACGAAGACATCTTCGCACTCTGGTTTTCCACTAGAACGTAAAGCTGTCGTTTAGTTTTGAACATTACTAGAATCAAACATGTTTCATTTGCTGTAAAGAACAGGTTTTTTTGATGTATAAAACTTTACATTCATTCAAAAAAAAAAAAAATGATGAATAGCTAGTAGTTTTTACATTTTCTTTAGTATTGTATGAATCGGTTAAAGTCTTTCATTTTTCAGTGTAGCTTTTCTGATGAGAATCGGAAACCAAAATTGGAGAAAGTAGCCTGTACTAGGTACGTAGAAGCTTTAATTAAATGAAATATTATCACATATTCACATAACATACGTAACCAAGTCTTGTCATACATAACATAATTTAAATGAAAAAAAGAAAATATGTTAACGCATTTGTTTAGATGTCATAATTCTATATTCCTCTTAAATATTGGTAAGCTTTTTTGACCTCTCCAAAATAGAATAGTCAAAAAAGAAAAAAAAACCAAAAATCATGGTTTTAAAAAATAGAACAAAAAAAAAACAAAAAAAAAAAAGAAAATAGAACAATGTCAAGAGAATACTTAACATGCTATTATTATGCTGAAAAAAAAAATTTAACATGCTATTATTGGTAGAAGTAGAAGTGTAGAACAATGAAACGCATAATAACGAAGTAAAAATATATATATTAAAACTGCATCGTAGAAGACGGATCGATCTGACATGGATAGTAAAGCGATTTTATAATAAGAAAATAGAAAGGAGAAAAAAAGAAGAGGATTTTAGATTAAAGAACATGGCGGATTGCATAGTTCCCCAGCCACAAACATAGCTGTGGTTCGCAGTGATGATTGTACGCTTTATACCGGCCCCCGTCATCATCAGTGGGTTTAAACTAAAATAGGGTAGGTTGAATTGGGATGGGTTTAAATAGGGTAAGTTTACCCATATAAACAGCCCTAATCATCACATACCCTTTGTTAACAGGGATGATCAGATACTCCCCATAAACTCCATCCTTTATTGATATCTGGAAATATCCAATATCTCATTGTTGTTTTCAGGAGTGACTGCGATTGCATCACTAATCCAACTAAAGTTACCTTTTCTGTCTTTCTTCACAGTTATGGTGGCGAATATCTTTTGAGAAACTACATATTCAGATAAAATAGCAAAAAAAGACGAGGTATAAGTTCAAGCTGGTACCTGGGACAACAACTAACAGTAAAGATTACAGATTTTAGTTAAATTATTTGTTTATGTAAATGTGAGTATCCACAATCGTTTTTTTTTTTTAGAATTAATAATTGACTATAGTTTATTTAATTATGATATTGTAGTAAGTAATTGTATTATTTTCTTATTTTTTTCTTATAGAATTAGTAATTTAAAATTAGAATTAGTATTATTCTCTTATATACATATATGAACTACCTTTTTAAATTTATTAAATTGTTAAAATGTTAATTTCTTATAATTTACAAATATGTTAAAACAAAGTTTTTGTATAACACATAACAAAATCTTTAACTGTTAAATTGACACATGTCGCGATCATATGAGTTACTAACTTTGAAAACCAAAGTTTATATAATAACATAATATTGAATACGCTATCAAATCATTCACCGATTTAAAAAACTTAAGAAAATTACATTAATTTTTTATTTTGATTATCTTATTGTTCTTACATTATGTTAACTACTAATTTTAACACATTAATTTTTTTCATACTTTAGTCACTTTTCTGTATAAATTTCTTTTTACTATATGATTATAATAAATAATAATTGCAATTATATTGCAAATATTTTTCTTATTAATTGCATATATTTTCCTATTGAAATTAGTAATTTAATTAATAACTTTTCTATTAAAATTAGTGACATAATAGATTAGTTTTGGTTTTATATACTTTTTTATGATTTTTTTTTTTAATTTTTCAATAATTTGTAAATAAAATTTTTTTTCACACATATCAAAATATTATCGATATACTTGACATATGTTGCGATTATATAAATTACTAATTTTAAAAGTTTATATAATAAGATAGATATATTAAATATACGGTACAAGATACTTTGAATTGATTGGAGAATATGAAATTGGACGAATTATAAATATTTGGTGTAGTAAACAAATATGGGAATTGTATGGTCTTCTATAATAAGCGACAAAAATAGCTAGTTTAAATGGTTTTGTGCCCGTCTAGTATACTACATGTGGTTTGTGACACTGACATGAATCCAGTCTAAGAAACTATATTATTTATATAATTTAATTTCCTTTCATTTTTTCTCTTTAAATAGTTTACAACGGCTCAACAAAATGTCTTGAGCTTGCGGTCTGGTAATTCTGTGCGCCGGCTCTAACCAAAACTTTTTTTTACTGTTCCCCTGACTGTTACCATCTAACTATAATTATTTCTTTTAACTTATTAACTCAACGCTTTTTTTCTCCTTCCTCTTTCTCAATGGCTAAGCCTTCATCTTCTTAAACATTCTATGGATTCATCTAAAGTAACTCTCTCTCTTTCTTATGGGTTCTAAAAAGATGAAATTTTTTGGTTGAAAGCGAATCAAATGGTTCATATTCTTCTTTTCGTACTTCTAGTTCAGAAGATGATTACATAAGGAAGAAGAAAGAAGCTTCGAGTAGGGCCTGGTTAAAGATTTGGATATCTCTAAACCCCATTCCTCCATGGTCTTTAGGCAAACATAACCTTTCCCAACTTTGCTAGTGGATTTTCGTAGCATGTTCCCCTAAACTCGACCAATAAGCAGCCATCACACTTTCCAAATTTTCACAAGTTTTTGTTTGGAAGCTTTGAGTAGGATATTTCAAAAACTGGCATGGACAAGGCAACCGACTTTAAAAGCACTTCTTTGCCTCATTGAGATAAACACCGAGAATACCAACCGAATAACTTGCCTTTCAGCCGATCCTTCAGATAATTCATCATAAAAATCTTTAACCCACTAAAACACTCTGGCAGCCGCAAAGAAGACTCCGCTCCACCCTCTGCATTAATGCCTAAAACCGCTTGTACAGATCTCTTATTATCTTCTGGCACTTTGTTAGGTTTATCCTTTGTCCCGTAGCATCTCCATATACGTTTTAGAATTTTTTGGATGATCAAGCTTTGCTCTTGTGAGGCTTTACAGAGAAAAAGACTATCTTCTGCAAAAAGGAGGTGATGGATTACTGAACCATCAAACGAGAACTTCATTCCTTCTATCATACCTTCCTCCTGAGCTTATTCAGTGTCAAACCTTCAGTACAAAAAACAAAGAGGAATGGAGAGAGAGGATCCCCTATCTCAATCCTCTATGCGGTGTGATCATACCAAAAAAGCTGTCATTAATCAGAACAAAATTGGTAACACTTGATAAGCTAGCATAAAACTTCTCAAATAACTCCACTCAAATCTTTCATATGTTTTCGACATATCAGATTTTACAGCCATAAACTCTGGAGACATAGTCGGGTGCACCTTCAAGCTGTGAACTAATTCGTTGGCCACCAAAATATTATCACTGATGAGTCTTTCTGCTACAAATGCGGATTGCGTGTCAGACACTATCTCTGAAAGAAATGGCTTTAGTCTTTTCACCAAAATCTTTGAAATGATCTTTTAAAGCACTGAGCACAGACTAATGGGTCTAAGGTTAACCACCTCAGTTGGATGAGTAGTCTTGGGTATCAGACAAAGGTGAGTATAGTTCTATTCAGCAGGCATCACACTATCTTCAAAGAATATCTGAATTTTCTTAATTACTTGAGGACCAATTGTTTGCCAATATTTGCTGACAAAAAAGCGCCGACATGCCATCTGCCCCTGGGGCTTTCACCGGGTTTATAGAATAAACTGCGTCTTTGACTTCTTGAGCACCTTTTCGATCAGCTTTTCATTCATAGCCCCAGTTACTATCGTTCCGCTCCCATCAAATTATTCTTGGAAACTAATAGGATTAGAGGAAAAAATAGAGTCTGGAAATAAGCTGGTGCGACCTCACCCTTAGCAGCCTCTGACACTTGAAAGTTCCGATGGATATTCTTCAACTTTTCTATTCTCTTCCTTTGTATATTTTCTTTTACTGAGCCATGGAAAAATCTCGTGTTTCTATTTCCACATCGGAGCCATTTATGTCTTCTCTTTTGTTTCCAGTAGGCTTCCACCTTTTGAAGTCCCAGCCATATCTTTGATTGTTCTTTTTCCAAATCCGCTTTTAAAGAGAGTAATTATCCTTAGAATTCAAGGAGTTTTTCTTTTTTCATCCAACTAAACCTTTTCTACACTCTTTCAATCTTGTCGCCACTGAAACACAAGCTCCACCTCTATGTTTATTCCAAGATATGAGAATCGTCACCTTAAGAGCCTCTTTATATAGAAAACTTGTATTGAATCTGCATTGCCCTCTATAATTGTCTTGTAAGGCCACCAACTTTATTAGTACTGGTTTGTGATCTGACCCCCCTATATCTAAAAAGGCTTGATTAGATACAAGAGAATGTTTTATAAACTCTTGTTTCCCAGTACGCTATCCAGTCTCGGTTGACAAGCGGGATTCTTTTTTCTTCCAACTAAACTCAAAACATTTTGTTCGCAGGACAAGAATTCCGGTAAGTTAGGCATCTCAAAAGGTATGTCATCCTCCTCCAAGAACATATCGATCAAAGCTTTATCCATGGCTGACGACATGGCTTTTTTCGACTGATAATTTCTAGATCTGAGATTCACTGAAACCCATTCCGCGAACCCTACTAGCCCACCGCTAGCCGCCCCAACGGACCCCAAGCTGGCTCTACAGGGCATCGATCCTAATTCCTCACCGTGGAAATAGAACTATTCATCCAAATCCACCAGTAGGTTATTGGTGCGCCAGACGTTCCTCGAACCCTGGTCCCCACCCTTTAACAACCTTCCCACAGGACAAACTGTCACCAATTGATCTGTAGGTCAATTGGTGACAGCACGGTCCGCACTCCTCCGACCGATCTATGAAAGGTCAGCTCTAGGCGATAGACTCACGCTCCAGGCATTATTTACTCTCGACTTTTGAACTTTCCTTTACTCATAGGCCTAAACCTTGAGTTTTTATTGGCTCCTCATCAGGCCTAAGCCTGTATGCCATATGTTGGCTCCTCATCGAGCCTAAGCCCGCGTGCCATAATATATAAGGAAAATCCAATATTCGTCTCTCGGGTTGCCACTCTATAGCGCGCCCCCGGATCGTCATTCGAAGTCGATATACCAACCATACTCCCAAGTCACAAAGTCTTAGAATATGGTAGTACTAGGAGAACCAAAAGTCCCCCAAGAGTCGCGAGCAAACAATTGTGAACACGTCTGAGTCCTATCCCTATCCAGGTTTCCTTCATGTGGCTAGCATAAAACATCACAATGTACTACCAACCACATATCCCCTCTCTAGGATATCTCATGACCACACAAGGATCATATACATGCCACAAAGCCAATCAAATGTCCTAAACAGGACCACCGCAAAGGCTAAACAAATGTCCTAAACAGGACCGCCACCAAGGCTAAACAAATTTCCTCAACAGGACCGCCACCAAGGCCAAACAAATGTCCTAAACAGGATCGCCACCAAGGCCACTCGTCCCGAAGGACCGCCACTGAGGCCACTCGTCCCGAAGGACCGCCATAAGGCCACTCGTCCCGAAGGACCTTCACAAAGACCATACATCCCGAAGGATCGCCTCAACAGGCTCACTGGCTAAACAGCCCGCCACAAAGGCCACACAATTGGCAAAACAGCCCGCCATAAAGGCCACACATCTGGCTAAACAGCCCGCCACAAAGGCCACATAACTGGCTAAACAGCCCGCCACAAAGGCCAGACAATATCTCAAAAGACCGCCACACACGACACAATGACCCAAAAGTCCGCCACTAAGGCCACAGAATCCCCTCCAAGGCTCTCCACCACTAAAATGGACAAATTTTAACTCATAAAACTTTCCATTTTTAGCACTATCCACTTTTGGAAACTTTCCACTTTTGGAAACTTCTTTTTCATGAAACTCTCCTCTAAAAACCCCGCCTCACAGAAATTTTGTACCCGAGCACCACCTCATCTTGTTACTGAGTCGCACAACCAACCACCCCAAGCGACCAAGTAAACAAGAGAGATGGCTCGAATACTCCATTCCCGCTCCAGCCACAGATTACAGATGGGACCAGGCTAGAGAAGCTCAAGTCGCGGCTTGCTTCTCATACCACTTCTTAAACCTTGCCTTCATCCTCGCCTCTGGCTCCCAAGTCTGCTCCTGAACACCATCACAGTCCCAAAGGACTCTCATCAAAGGAATCTTCTTCTTCCGAAGTTTCTTGATCCTCCTCTCGAGAACCCTCACTGGTCTCGCCTTCAAAGTCATGTTAGGCTAAAGATCTTTAGGAATCTTAGCCAACAACTGATCATCCTCACGGAGATACTTCCACAACATAGAAATATGGAAAACCTTGTGAAATGCACGCATAACCTCAGGCAACTCCAGCCTATATGCTACCGGTGCCACCCAGCCCTGTAACGGAGCAGAAATCTGGGGGTTTTGGAGTTATCCGCATCCTTATCCGAACCCAGTCGGATATGTGTTTTGATCTCCGTATCCGAATCCGATTACCTCGGATATCCGGGTTTTGGATACCCGTGAAAAACCAGGATATCCGCGAATATCTGGATCTGGTCGAATTATTTTTTTTGCTGCTCTCTCCTTTGAAAAGAATAAACCCTAAAATCCTCAGATCTCATCTTTAGAAGCTTCCCCATCATTGTAACGACAAAATAGGAGGAAGAAAATGGAGAGGGCTAAGAGCAACAGGCGAGAGGATGAACGGCAAAATCTCTGGGATGATCTCATCTGAACGAAAATCACATGGCTTGATCTGCATCACTCTCCTTAATCGATCGAACCTCAAGGCTTGATCTTCTTGTGCCGCCGTCGTGAGTGAAGAGAAAAATGTGGCGATTTGTTTTTTTTTCTTCCAAAGAGAACGTGAGATTAGGTTAGTAGGGTTTGTTTAATTTTTATCTATTGGGCTTGAGCAAGCCCATTCGTAAACAAATAATAAGAATCCATAAATTTAATATATATGTATATAATGTATATTTACAACGGATCCGGATATTCGGTTCATTTTTTTGTAGTATCCGGATCCGTATCCGAAATATTCGGATACCAAAATTCAATATCCGAATTCGTATCCGTTTACCTCGGATATCCGATTTTCGGATCGGATATCGGATCCAGATCCGGATATCCGACGGATACGGATTTTATTCTCAGGGCTAGTGCCACCCGCTCAATCACTCTGAACGGATCCATAAACCTCGGACTCAACTTCGTCTCTGTCAATGACTTTTTTGGACCCGCAACATGGCCATCTTGAGGTATACTCTGTCTCCTACCTGAAACTCAAGATCTCTCCTCCTCTTATCAGCATAGCTCCTCTGTTTATCCTGAACCTCCTTCATGTTTAGCTTGAAAACCTGAATCTTCTCTGAGGTCTCCTGAACAAAATTTGCCCCGAACATGTTCCTCTCCCCCACCTGTGTCCAGCATAATGGTGTACGACATGGTCTCCCATATAAAGCCTCATAATGAGCCATCTTAATGCTCGTCTGATAACTGTTGTTGTAAGCAAACTCTACCAGGTTCATGTGATCTGCCCAAAGGCCATTCCAATCCAACACACATATCCTCAGCAAATCCTCCAGCGTCTGGATCGTCCTCTCTGACTGTCCATCGGTCTGAGGATGATACGTTGTACTCATATGCACCTTAGTGCCCATCTCTGCCTGAAATGCCTTCCAGAACACCGACGTGAACTTAGAATCCCTGTCAGACACAATGCTCGCTAGCACCCCGTGCAATCTGACTATCTCTCTCACATACTTCTTAGCCAAGACCGCTGCTCCATCAGTCTTCTTAATGGCCAGAAAATGTGCTGACTTAGTCAACCGGTCTACAATGACCCAGATAGCATCAAAAGTCCGAGACACTCGTAACCCTACCACAAAATCCATCATGATCATATCCCACTTTCACTCAGGAATGGGTAGACTCTTCAATAACCCACCCGGAACCTGATGCTTAGCCTTCACTAGCTGACACACATCGCACCTTGCGACCCAACTAGCTACATCCTTCTTCATCCCGACCTAGTGGTAGTACCTCTTGAGATCACGGTACATCTTTGTCGCTCCTGGATAAATAGAAAACTTGCTCGCATGAGCCAACCTCACCCTATTCAGAAGATCTGCTCTATCAACCGCCTCCAAACCCAACGGTTCCTGAGACACCGCACACAAACTCAACGCATCGATCTCTCCTACCAGAGACTCCATCTCCTGGTCCTGAGCCGAAGCTACCCTCTTCTGACTGAAAGCATCTGCAACCAAGTTAGCCTTACCAAGATAATAGGCTATCTCCAAATAATACTCTGCCACAAGTTCCATCCACCGCCTCTATCTCAAATTTAACTCAGGCTGAGTGAATATATAATTCAGACTCTTCTGATCTGTAAACGGTGTACCTTTGCACCATAAAGATAAGATCTCCAAATCTTCAGGGCAAATACTATAACACCCATATCCAAATCATGAGTAGGATAGTTGTCCTCATGCTTCCGCAACTGCCGCGAATTGTAGGCAATCACCTTCCCATGCTGCATCAATACACACCCCAAACCAACTCGGGTGCATCAGTATAAACCACATAGGGTTCTCCCTGCCCAGGAAAAGCCAACACTGGCGTAGTAGTCAACATCTCCTTATGGCTTGCAAAGCCCTCCTCACATTCCTGTGACCAAACAAAAGGAACATCCTTCCCTGTCAACTTAGTCAACGACTGTGCTCTGCTCGCAAACCCCTGTACAAACCTCCTATAGTAACCTGCCAGACCAAGGAAACTCCTGATATCAGGATCTACCAAAACTCCCTTTGCAGAAATGATATGACCTAGAAAACCCATCTCGCGCTGCCAAAAACTGCACTTGCTCAACTTAGCAAACAACTTCTGCTCCCGCAGCTTCTCCAGAACTACCCTCAAATGCACTGCATGCTCTTTAGGACTCTTAGAAAATACCAGGATATCGTCGATGAAGATGATGACAGACACGTCCATAAACTCCTGAAACACGCTGTTCATCAACCTCATAAACGCTGCTGGTGAGTTAGTCAACCCGAAAGGCATCACCACAAACTCATAATGCCCATATCTCGTCCTGAAAGCCGTCTTCCTCACATCTGCCTCATCTATCGGTATTTGATGATAACCGGACGCTAGATCCACCTTGGAGAAGCAAGTAGCACCCCACAACTGATCCAACAACTCATCAATCCTGGAAAGAGAATACTTGTTCTTCAAAGTGACCCGGTTCAAATCCCGGTAATCAATACACAACCGGAACCTCCCATCCTTTATCTTCACAAATAACACCGGCGCTCTCCACGATGATACACTAGGACGGATGAATCCCTTACTCAACAAATCCTCTAGCTGCTTCTTCAGCTCTGCCATCTCAGCTGGAGCCATTCTGTAAGGACCCTTGGATAACATCGTCTTCCCCGCTTCTAGTTCAATAGTGAAAGGATCAGATCTAGATGTTGGTAATCCCTGCAATGACTGAAACGCATCCTCAAACTCCTCAACAACATGAATACCGCTAACTGTAGACTTCCCCACTGACTCTGGCATAGATATAGTAACCAACTTCTCGATTATCTTCTCAGACTGAACACCCTGAAAAACCAACTTCCCTCCTGGACGCTCAAATTCCACTCTACCCCGATGGCAATCCAAATGCACCATATGACGATGCAACCAATCTATCCCGAGAATAACATCATACAACTCCACTGGACTGATAAGCAAATCTGCTGGCCACGAATCTCCTCCGATCTGAATATCAACTCCTCTAGCTCGTACAATAACTCTCAGGAACTTGCCTCCCGCAACTCTGACAACTCTGTACGCTCCCTGGAATCCCCTCTGATTCCTGCACTCTCTGCACACTCCAGAGTAATGAAGCTATGAGAAGCATCAGAATCAAACATTATGTGGGACTTAAACCCGCCCACCAACAAGGTCCCTACACAAATCTCATGTGTTGAGAACCTAACACTTTATCACAAGAAAAACATAAAATCTGAACCTGCTGAAATTCACAGAGTTTAAGTACCAGAAATTATACCTCAGAGTCTGTTTTTTTTTCTGAACCAATGCCGGGGGGATCAGAGGTATAATTTCTGGTATTTAAACTCTGTGAATTTCAGCAGGTTCAGATTTTATGTTTTTCTTGTGATAAAGTGTTAGGTTCTCAACACATGAGATTTGTGTACGGACCTTGTTGATGGGCGGGTTTAAGTCCCACATTATGTTTGATTCTGATGCTTCTCATAGCTTCATTACTCCGGAGTGTGCAGAGATTCCGGGAACCAGAGGGGATCCCGAGGAGCGTACAGGAGTTGTCAAAGTTGCAGGAGGCAAGTTCCTGAGAGTTATTGGACGAGCTAGAGGAATTGATATTCAGACCGCAGGAGAGTCGTGGCCAGCGGATTTGCTTATCAGTCTAGTGGAGTTGTATGATGTTATTCTTGGGATGGTTTGGTTGCATCGTCATATGGTGCATTTGGATTGCCATCGGGGTAGAGTGGAGTCTGAGCGTCCAGGAGGGAAGTTGGTTTTTCAGGATTCTAGACCGACTTCAGAGAGTCTCGTGATCTCAGCCATTCAGGCTGGGAAGATGGTCGAGAAAGGCCGTGAGGCTTCTTTAGTTATTATATCAATGCTAGAGTCAGTGGGGAAGTCTACGGTTAGCGGTATTCAGGTTGTTGAGGAATTTGAGGATGTGTTTCAGTCATTGCAGGGATTACCACCATCTCGATCTGATCCTTTCATGATTGAACTGGAACCGGAGACGACGACGTTATCCAAGGCTCCTTACAGAATGGCTCCAGCAGAGATGGCAGAGCTGAAGAAGCATCTATAGGATTTGTTGAGTAAGGGATTCATTCGTCCTAGTGTATCACCGTGGGGAGCGCCGGTGTTATTTGTCAAGAAGAAGGATGAGAGTTTTCGGTTGTGTATTGATTATCGGAGTCTGAACCGGGTCACTGTGAAGAACAAGTACCCTCTTCCCAAGATCGATGAGTTATTGGATCAGTTGAGGGGTGCTACTTGGTTCTTCAAGGTAGATCTGGCGTCGAGTTATCATCAGATACCGATAGATTAGGCCGATGTGAGGAAGACGGCTTTCAGGACGAGGTATGGACATTATGAGTTTGTGGTGATGCCTTTGGGTTGACTAACGCGCCAGCAGTGTTTATGAGGTTGATGAACAGAGTTTTTGAGGAGTTTCTGGATGTGTCTGTCATCATTTTCATCGACGAGATCCTGGTATTTTCTAAGAGCCCTGAAAAGCATGCAATACATTTGAGGGCAGTTCTGGAGAAGCTGTGCAGGGGTTTGCGAGCAGAGCACGTCTAATGACTAAGTTGACAGGGAAGGATGTTCCTTTTGTTTGGTCATAGGAGTGTGAGGAGGGCTTCGAAAGCCTTAAGGAGATGTTGACTACTACGCCAGTGTTGGCTTTGCCTGAGCAGGGAGAACCCTATGTGGTTTATACTAATGCATCTGAAGTTGGGTTGGGGTGTGTGTTGAGGCAGCATGGGAAGGTGATTGCCTGCGCTTCGCGGCAGTTACGGAAGCATGAGGGCAACTATCCTACTCATGATTTGGAGATTGCTGCTGTAGTTTTTGCCCTGAAGATTTGGAGATCTTATCTTTATGGTGCAAAGGTGCAGGTGTTTACAGATCATAAGAGCCTGAAGTATATATTCACTCAGCCTGAGCTGAATTTGAGACAGATGCGGTGGATGGAGCTTGTGGAAGATTATGATTTGGAGATAGCTTATTACCCTGGTAAGGCTAACACGGTTACAAATGCTCTCAGTCGGAAGAGGGTAGTTTCGGTTCAGGAGCAGGAGATGGAGTCTCTGGTAGGAGAGATCAGTGCATTGAGGTTATGTGTTGTGTCTCAGGAACCGTTGGGTTTGGAGGCGGTTGATCGAGCAGATCTTCTGAGTAGAGTGCGGTTGGCTCAGGAGAAGGATTTGGGGCTGGTGAATGCCTCTAAGGATGTTGACTCAGAGTATTCCCGCCTGTCACGCGGGTGACCCGGGTTCGATCCCCGGCAACGGCACCAAATTGAAACAAGTATTTTTTTGATGGTGGTGAAAGAGAATGATGATGAATGTATGCAATGAATGGATGGATGGTAAGGTGTTTCAATTCCCCTTATGCAGTTGCAGTATAAGAGGTGTCAATCCAATCTGAGTGTTTGTGAACAGTCAAGATGTGCATAAAGATATAATTTAAGCCAGATGTAAAGGATGTGTGTCACTAACAATCCTATGATTAAAATGCAAAGTGTAGAAAATAAAACTACAAGAACTACATGCTGAATGTAAATGAACAGAATGATTGTAACAGTAATGAAGCTAAAACAGAAACAGAAACTACTATAATGCAAGAAATAAACCTATGCAAGACAAGCAATGAACGGAAAGCTAAATGAATGCAATAGAAATGAAACAGGAATGAAACAGGACAATCACAAATCATAAACACAAACTCTGGGGAAGAACTCGAGCAAGCACTCGACCGAGTGTAGGTCGAGTACATGGTCGAGCTAGACTAAACGTGAAAACAGAGCAACACAAGAAAAACAGAGCAATGCAAAAACGAATCAAACAACAATCAAGCAACAGGATTAAGACTAAGATATCAATAAACAAAGAAGGTCATGAGGAGGGATTCATGGGCTGAACTAATCATTGTGGTTATTTAACTTGGTCAACAAACCTCATACAAACTTTATGCTAATCTCTAGACATACTATTCTAAGACAAGCTTAATCCACTCTCATGGCAATAAACAATCAAACCTATGCATTTCTAGACTTGCTCTCACATAGTAAAGAATCTACACAAGCAGACATTAAGCAATACATATCAAACCAAACAAGACCTCTAATCTCTTAGCAAGCCTAATGGTAAGCTCTAGATCTAGCCTTATCTATGCTCCTTAGACATTGGTGTGATGCTAAGATGCTTGAAATCAAACCCTACCTTCTCAGATATAGGATCAGCATTAAGATCATCTAGCCTAGAAGAGATCTACAATAATCAAGCTTGACCAAATAAAACAAACCACAAGATCAGCCCAGCCTAACCCATCCTCAAGATCCTAAGCAAACTACTCACAAGAACACATGGTGAACAAAGTCAAAAACCCAGAAAATAATGAAACTTGCATCACTAGAAAGATAAAACAGAGATCTTCAATATTGAATAAGAAATGAAACTTGAATTCTCAATATTAAGAAAGTTATGAAACCAACAATATTGAAGAATCTAGTTTTTTCAAGTACAAGATCTAAGAAATATAAAAAAGCAAAAAGAATAATTCTCAAAAGGGTAAAATACTAGGTTTAGAGAATATCTAAAAAGCTGGACACTTTTGTGGCTGCAGGTACAAGGCTTTATATAGGAGGGGAGTGGAAGCCCTAAAAATACTAAAAGACAAAATAGTCAACGGCTTGGTCAACTCGACCTGTGCTCGGTCGATTGGCAGGTCGAGCTGGCTTATCTCGTGCGTTCTCCACTCGGTCGAGTCCTCCTCAGCACACGGTCGAGTGTCTGGTCGAGTGTGCGGTCGAGTTGGACTCCGGACCTTGTTATTTCAGCCTTAACTCTCTTGTTTTCCCTTCATGATTGCTTCACTTCTTCCTCAGCATTGCTCCCATGCTCCTTAAGCTCCAAAATCACCTGTTTATGCATGAAAAGATGCAAATGCAATGCAACTAAACTCTAATGCATGATTAGTCCTAAAGCTATGCAATAATGGTGAAAATGGATAGCAAAAGATGCAAAAGATGTTAATATACTAAGGGAAAACAGGGTAAAATATATGAACATCAGTATGGCCGGCTTTGTGTGCCCAAGGATGAGGAGTCGAGGCAGGAGATCCTGAGAGAGGCTCATGCGAGCAATTTTTCTCTTCATCCAGGAGCGACTAAGATGTACCGAGATCTCAAGTGGTACTATCACTGGGTCGGGATGAAGAAGGATGTAGCTAGTTGGGTCGCGAGGTGCAATGTGTGTCAGCAAGTGAAGGCTGAGCATCAGGTTCCAGGCGGATTACTGAAGAGTCTACCCATTCCAGAGTGGAAGTGGAATATGATCAAGATAGACATCGTGGTAGGTTTGCCATTGTCTCGGACATTTGATGCTATTTGGGTCATTGTGGACCGGTTGACTAAGTCAACACATTTTCTGGCCATTAAGAAGACTGATGGAGCAGCGGTTTTGGCTAGGAAATATGTGAGGGAGATATTCAGATTGCATGGGGTGCCAGCGAGCATTGTGTCTGACATAGATTCTAAGTTCACTTTGGTGTTCTGGAAGACATTTCAGGCAGAGATGGGCACTAAGGTGCATATGACTACAACTTATCATCCCCAGACCGATGGACAGTTAGAGAGGACGATCCATACGCTGGAGGATTTACTGAGGATGTGTGTGTTGGATTAGGAAGGCCATTGGGCAGATCACCTAAACCTGGTAAAGTTTTCTTACAACAACAATTATCAAGCGAGTATTAAGATGACTCCTTATGAGGCTTTGTATGGGAGACCATGTCGTACACCATTATGCTGGACTCATGTGGGGAAGAGGAGCATGTAAGGGGCATATTTTGTTCAGGAGATCTCAGAGAAGATTCGGGTTCTCAAGCTGAACATGAAAGAGGCTCAGGATAGGCAGAGGAGTTATGCTGATAGGAGGAGGAGAGATCTTGAGTTTCAGGTGAAAGACAGAGTGTACCTCAAGATGGCCATGTTGCGGGGTCCGAACGGGTCATTGACAGAAACTAAGTTGAGTCTGAGGTTTATGGGTCCGTTCAGAGAGATTGAGCGGGTGGGACCGGTAGCATATAGGCTGGAGTTGCCTGAGGTTATGCGTGCATTCCACAAGGTTTTCCATATTTCTATGTTACGGAAGTGTCTCTGTGAGGATGATCAGTTGTTGGCTAAGATTCCTGAAGATCTTCAGCCTAACATGATTTTGGAGGCGAGACCAGTGAGGGTTCTCGAGAGGAGGATCAAGAAACTTCGGAAGAAGAAGATTCCTTTGAAGAAGATTCCTTTGGGACTGTTATGGTGTTCAGGAGCAGACTTGGGAGCCAGAGGCGAGGATGAAGGAAAGGTTTAAAAAGTGGTACGAGAAGCAAGCCGCGACTTGAGCTTGTCTAGCCTGGTCCCATCTGTAATCTATGGCTGGAGCGGGAATGGAGTATTTCAGACCATCTCTCTTGTTTACTTGGTCGCTTAGGGGTGGTTGGTTGTGAGACTAAGTAACAAGATGAGGTGGTGCTCAGGATACAGAGTTTCCATGAAACTGGGTTTTGAGGATTTTTTCCTGAAATAGAAGTTTCAAAAAGTGGAAAGTTTCCAAAAGTGGAAAGTTTCCACACGTGGAAAGTGCTAAATATGGAAAGTTTTATGGGAGTTAGAATTTGTCCATTTTAGAAGTGAGGAGCCTTGGAGGGGCTTGTGCGGCCTTAGTGGCGTATTTTTGAGTTATTGTGCCCGTGTGCGGTGGTCTTTTGAGACATTGTGTGGCCTTTGTGGTGGGCTGTTTAGCCAGTTGTGTGGCCTTTGTGGCGGACTGTTTAGCTAGTTAAGTGGGCTTTGTGGCGGGCTGTTAGCCAATTTTGTGGCCTTTGTGGCGGGCTGATTAGCCAATGTGCATGTTGAGGCGATCGTTCAGGATGTATGGTCTTTGTGACAGTCCTTCGGGACGAGAGGTCTTTGTGACGGTCCTTTGGGACGAGTGGCCTTGGTGGCGGTCCTGTTTAGGACATTTGTTTAGCCTTGGTGGCGGTCCTGTTGAGGGCATTTGTTTGGCCTTTGTGGAGGTTCTGTTTAGGACATTTGTTTGGCCTTGGTGGCGGTCCTGTTTAGGACAATTTGTTTGGACTTGGTGGCGGTCCTGTTTAGGACATTTGTTTGGCCTTGTGGCATGTATATGACCCTTGTGTGGTCATGAGGTATTCCAGAGAGGGGATATGTGGTTGCCAGGACATTGTGATGTTCTACGCGAGCCACATGAAGGAAACCTGGATTGGGATAGGACTCAGACGGGTTCAAAATTGTTTGCTTGGGACTCTTGGGGGACTTTGGTTCTCCTAATACTACCATATTCTGAGACTTTGTGTCTTGAGAGTATGGTTGGTATATCGACTTCGGATGACGATCCGGGGGCGCGCTGTAGGGTGGCAACCCGAGAGACGAATATTGGACTTCCTTGTATATTATGGCATGCAGGCTTAGGCCCGATGAGGAGCCAACATTATGGCATGCAGACTTAGGTCTGATGAGGAGCCAATTAAAACTCAAGGTTTAGACTTATGGATAAAGGAAAGTCCAAAAGTCAAGAGCAAATAATGCCTTGAGCGTGAGTCTATCGCCTAGAGGTGACCTTTCGTAAATCAGTCGGAGGAGTGTGGAGACGGTTGCACGGGAGTCCTTGGCTGATTGTTGTTCGAGATTCAAGGACGAATCTATGTTGGTAGGGGAGAATTGTAACACCCGCAAACCAAAACTCTGCGTTTTGGGAGTGGGTGTCGGTCGACACCATTAATTTCTGGTTCGACCAGATTGATTCAATTGTCAATTTTGGTCGGTTTGGTTTAAAGAAAACCATTGAACTGGGATACTTAAGTGGGAATCGACGAAAAAGGGTTTTTGGAAGTTTTTTCTCTCGCCATTTCATCGTTTTGAGAGAAAAGGAGAGAAAGAGCTGTTCTTGAGTTTTTGGAGGAGTTTGGTGAGATTTTTGGCTGTTCTTGAGAGTTTTGGAGCTAGGAAGGAGTTAGAAGCTTGCTAGGAAGGTTGGGTTTGTTCTTATTGGTCAGAATCTTCCTGCAGAGAGGTGAGTGCATGACCATGGCTGATCTAAGCCTGTGATTCCTTGTTCTTGCATGTTTTGTTGCTGTGTTTTTGTGTTTTGCTTGCTGGGATTGATTGCTACAGGTTCCTACGGATGTACATGGCTTGGGTTATGAGTATTGGGCGATTTGGTGGAGTTTGGGAGTGAGATTCGACTCTCGGCTTTGTGCAGATCGCGGTTGCAGAGGTAGTGTCGATCGACACATGTTGGTGTCGGTCGACACCAGTGTCGATCGACACTGTGGGATAGTGTTAGTCGATACCAAGAGCCAGTTTCAGTCGACACTTGGCTGGTGTCGGTCGACACCTCCCTTCCAGCGAGTTGATGTTATTTTTCCTGATTTGTATGCTTTGTTTGTTGATTGTTTGGAACATTGGAATTACAGTTGCTTGTGTGTATAGCCCAGTAGATGGGAGGATTGCCTCACTGAGTGTTTATAAAATACTCATGCATCTCAATTTGTGTTTGTGGTGCAGGTAAAGGCAAAGTGTGATAGTAGAATCAAGGCAATGAAGAGGAGGATGTTCTAGGGACTCGATTGGTTGTTGTCTGGCATTGCTAGGTTGCTAGAGTTGGGTCATTAGAAACATTGCTAGGTTGCTGGTTCTATGATTCCTGATGGTTGAATTTTGGATATTGTTATGTTATAATTATTGGATTATTATTGGTATTTATTGGATATTGGTATTGGTTATTCCGCTGTTGATTGTGATTGTGGTTAGGTGGCTAGTGGATATAGGACTACTTGTTGTAGTTTATTTATTTATTATTATTATTATTATTATTATTATTTATTATTATATTTTTTTAAAAGTTGGATCGTTTCAATAAATAACCATTGTCACATCATCATCCACCATATCTCAAATTCTGAATACTTTCCTTGTTTTGTTTATGTTCTTGCATTTGTTCAAAAGTCATGGTAAGAGTGTGATTATATATTTTGTTAGATTTATCTTATATTTTTTTAATTTTATTTCTTTGTTTTTATGCATTTCTTTTTTCCTTCTTTGTCTTCTTGTTATTACATATGTATAATAAATTTTTGGTAGCTGTAAAAAACAATTATCGTTGCAGATTTAATAAAATTAATTTCAATCAAAGCCCAATTAGGGAATCAAGCTAAAGAAATCATCTTCATTCATGTATGTTTATTTTATTTTTAAAAGCATGCAATGTTTTTTAAAAAAAAACTATTATAATAAAATTATTAAATTAAATTTTTTAACTCTTTCTTATCTCCAAAAAAATTATGATACATTTTTTGTATGTATATATTATCATTATATTTTGTTCTTGTAATCCAATATATACTTATAAAAAATCATTAAAATTTTAAAATTTAACGATTTTCTATATAAAAAACAATTTGACAGTGAAGTTACCTTAGTGCATTGGCAAGAGGTAAGTCCATTTGTAGAAGGCACCATCACACCAGAGATCGAGTTTCACTTCCTACAAATGTATGAATTTGGCTAATGTGCCGGTCAATTGTGGCCCAATGGTTGACAAAAAAAAACAATTTGATATTCTGTCACTACAAGAAAACATGGAATTGCCGACTGCAAGTTGCGACCTAAAACACAGTCGCTAACTTTAGCGACTGAATTGCTATTGTTTTGCTACTCAATGGCTACTAAAATAAAACAGTCGCCTAATAGATGCTAATTCGAGACTGATGCATAATGTCGCAGTGTAGTCGCCAATTTGCGACTAGTTTGGAGACCAATTTGACAGTCGCCAAACATTGCGACTAAACATCTACTCTTTAGCGACTGTTTTATTTAATTTGGGCTTTAACCCAAATTTGGGCGTAACAAAATGGCTCAAACCCAAATCATTTCTCTTCTTCCCCGAGAAAACCCTAATCCCTCAAATCTCTTCTCAATCGTTTCTCTTCTTCTTTCGTTTATTCCTCAAAACCCTAATCCCTCACATCCCCAACACAATGAGGAAACGCCATAGTCCCTCCTTGTATCTCTCAATTGCTTTCAATCGTACTACTTCCTCCAGACCCAGATCCAAAACCCTATGCCTCATCATTCCCCTCGTCGCTTTCTCTCTACTACGCCTTCAAGCTATAACGCTGCCGTTTCTATTGCCGTTGATGTCTCCTTTTATCTCACACGATTCCAGTTTCGGGTTACTAACAGAGATGGGCTTGTGATTCTTTCTAAAATTGCAAAGAGTTCAGCTTCACTTTACATATTTCATGTTCAACTATCTGAAGATGTCTCTAAGTTTAGGTTTGGTTCTCGGCTGAGCTCAAAGTGTTTCTTGCTAGATGTCTTTTTTAAAGCTAATGAAGTTTTCCAAAGGTTTTATTTATAGTTGGCTAGATGACTCTAATTTTCTTTATTCACCTATTGTTTCTTGTGCTTCTCTTACGCTGCTAAATTTGTTTGGTTTCGCCAGAATCTCAAGTTTTGAATTAAGACTTGAGCGTTGGTCTGCAAAGAAGGGAATCAAGAGAATCATCATTGTTGTGTTGTTCCCTAATTTATATTTCAGAATTAGTAAAATCTGCTTGAAATTGGAGAACTATAACAGAAGAATTTTACTTCTTGGTTTGCAGGTGTAGTCTACAGCAGGTTAGTCCATATATCCAATACCGTTGATATCTTTCAGGTGTTCTTTACTGAGCTGGATCATGAGGAAGAAGAAAAATTGTCAAGGACTGGTTAGTTATTCGTCTTTACACATAAATGAACAAATGTCTGGAGATTGAAAAAGTAAATAACCTTTGATTCATGTTTTAACCTCCCATGTTTGCAGGAACAAAGGTAAATTGTTGTAAGAAGTGCAAGTGGCTATCTCGGTTCAAGCAGTTTTTCTATGTTCTCGATGAACACTTGCTGGACATGCTCGAAAATGAGTTTTATGTTGGTGCTTACAAGGTATATTCACTTCGATTTTAATGTTTTAGTATTATAAAGGGTTGAATCTTTATTTTTCAATAACTCTTGTGTTTTTCTGTTATGGACTGTTCAACATGACTTGAGCTATTCAATAACTCTTGTGTTTTTCTAGTGCTAACAAAACTCATATTTTTTGTAGTGGTGGGTCTCATGTTATATCATTGTTTGCAGTAAAGTTCAGCATCAAGTCCATTAGGATTCTAGAGCTTGTTATTGAAGTTCCAGAGACAGCAACTATAGGCTTACTGAAGGTGCGTGATTAATTTGTCTTTTCCTGTCCGTCTCTTTAGATGTTTCGGTTCTGCTGTGTGCAATGATCAATGTTATTTCATAACATTAGTCATGATATTTAATACTTTTGGTTTCAGAGGACGGTGCAAGAGGCTGTTACTGCTTTACTTGGTGGTGGAATACGTATTGGGGTGTTACTCCAAAGGAAGAAGGTTAGAGATGACAACAGATGTACCTCTTTGCTCTGAAACTCATGTTGTTTCTATGCCCACCGATTCCACTTCCTGTACCTCTTTGCTCTGAAACTTATAAAAACTTTTGTAATGATTGTTTGGATGTTTTCTACAACTACGATGTTGGATGTAAAATTAAACTTATGTGTTTGTTTAATTTCATGTTTGTTATGTTTTAGTTATAGTTTTCATAATCAGTTTTGGTATTTCAAAATCAAATAATTCGTTTTTACCAGATTTTTTAAAAAAACATGATAATTAAACAGTCGTAAAACAGTCACCGAGACATACACAAAACAGTCGCAAATGAGTAACCAGATCAGTCACTAAAACGTTGCAAATTCACTCGCAACTTTAGCGACTGTTTGGCGAGGGAAGAACGACCACAATTATCAGTCGCCAATTAGTAGCTCCATGTCGACTGTTTGGCGACTGATTATTTTAACGACGCACTGTTTAGCTACTACGTATTTCAGTCGCCAATCAGTCGTAACTAAGTAGTTTGCGACTGTTTAGTGACTGTTTTTGTAGTCGACAAATCCATGTTTTCTTGTAATGTGTTTCCAAAATTTTACTACAAAGAAGAAGTCATTAACCTAGTATTATAGATTAAATTAAGGTGAATATAAAAAAAATTAAAAGTTAATTTAATCTTTATAATTTTTATTATATTTCATATGATTTTTAGATTTAATCACTAACGTTTGTAAATTTTATCAAATTAATCACTTCGTTAAATTGTCTAACAGAAAAAATACCGATTTCATAAAGCACTTAAATGACGAGGTTTTTAGTTTGAAATTTTTCAATACTATCTTCTCGTAATAATTTATATATTATATTATGCTGATTTCAAATGTTTGCTATTTTTTTATAATATATGCAGAAAATAAAGCAAAAAAAAAAATATATATATATATATATAAAGCCCACCTTAAAACTCGATCACTTTATGCCCCTTCAGAGAACTCTCACCCTGAACAACCATCAAAATATTTATCAGATCATTCTCTCGTCTCAAGTTTCTAAAAATTATCAAAGCATGAATATATGTAGAACAGAATCCTCAAACTGTGAAACCCTAAAGCGGAAAGAAGAAGTGAAAAAATTCAAGAAGAAGATTGAAATAGAAACAAGGAGAGGTCCATGGACCGTGGAAGAAGACATGAAGCTCATCAGTTACATTTCTCTTCATGGTGAAGGAAAATGGAACTTCCTCTCTCATTCGGCTGGTAATTTGACAATTTCTTAAGCATTTTGATTATTAGAATATGATACAATTAAGATGCAATTCTTTCTTCGATCCATATCAATAAAATCATCATAAGTAATCGTCATATGTTCATAACAAATTGTCTCAATTGGTTTCTCAAGCGTAGCTTCCCCGATAGATATTACTAATATCATATTAGATTGTGTATATAACTAGTTTGAAATGGTTAAACTTTGCTATTGAACGACTCCTCATATGCTCTTCAAACAAGTACGTAGAAGTAGTCATTTTTTGTTCTTAAACATTTTACACTAAATCTATCCTTTTTTTCTTTTCTATCAGAAAGTCATTGCGGATTTTATGAGTACACAATATCATCTAAAGTTTATTAAAGTTAATCTGATAACTAATTGAATTGAAAGGAGTAGATATAAAATTATTTTTCGTCTTATCGATGTTTATTCCTAATTTGTATCACATATTAATTACTTAATATGTAAATAGATAAAAAGTCTATGATTTTTTCGTAACCATTATAATACTTTTCTTATGGCTGTGACTTCTCCATGCATGTCGGCAAAATATAATTTCCTCTGTAGAATTGGTAAAGTAACAAAGAACAAGTTGACATCTTCATAGTTCATTATTATCATTAGAAGTGTACTTACGTATGAAACAGATTGGTCGGTCCAAATTTATTTATTTTTCCTTTGGAGTTCTTTTCAGTACTAGCCTTTTTGAGTGTGGAACTCAAACACCTTTCACAACCATCCAAGACGATAAAGCCTCTCATTTAATTGTTATCTTTATTGAATTGAGAAATTGTAATAGTGACAATATAAAATTGACTAAGACAAGTACGTACACGTTTATATATTTATTGGAATAATTTACTATGGAGACAGGACTGAACAGAACGGGAAAGAGTTGCCGACAGCGGTGGCTGAATTATCTCCGTCCGGACATCTGCCGTGGAGACATATCTCTCCAAGAACAATTCATCATACTTGAACTCCATTCTCGTTGGGGTAATCGGTATGGTTTCCATTATCTATATCGACATAGTTATAGTTAATACATGCATCTTTTCATATTAAAAAAGGAGAGACGAGAAAGCAAATTTAAAACGTCTCTATGAAATACGCAATTTAATATTCATTTATTAGAGAATTGAAAAATCAAATCAATGCGTCTTTGAAATTTCTTGGTTGAATTCTGATAGTATACTAAATTTGTATCATATTTGAAATTAAGAAAAAAAACCAGACTCTTTTTATCAGCAATTATTGTATTCACGAAAAGGATTAATAAATTTAAATATGTTATAATTATTATTTTTAAATAACATTTAATTTAGAGCATGATGAATTATCTAATAACGATGAATTGATTGAGATTTCAGTAATTTGATATTCGTATATATTTCCTTTTTCTTGAAGGTGGTCAAAGATTGCCCAATATCTACCGGGAAGAACTGATAACGAGATAAAGAATTATTGGAGAACACGTGTTCAAAAACATGCAAAACTTCTGAAATGTGACGTGAACAGCAAGCAATTCAAAGACATCATCAAACATTACTGGATGCCTCGTCTCGTCGAGAGGATCAAATCCACTCAAAATGTCGAATCAGTCCCTAACCAATACTCGCCTGAAAACTCGAGTGCGACCACTGCCGCCACGTCATATACGTCGTCGTCGTCTGAGTCCGTGAGATCGAGTTTCTACGGTGGTGATCAGATGGAATATGGAACGAAGTTAGATTCAAATGGTGGTGATTGGTTCAACGATGGAGATGCGTTTGAGACTTTGTGGAGTTTTGACGAACTCAACAACTGGCTCTTAGAGTAGCATTTCATGTGATGGATTGATTGAAGTTAATTATAAGACATAAATAGTTTTGTTGTTCACGCATGCATACCTACGGTGATTATACGACATAGTTTGAAAAGTTTCGTCGTCTCAAAGAGCATTTAAGCTTCTTTTTGATTGCATACATTTCGAATTCTAAGACCGAATATTTAATTTCGTAGCGCAATATATAACTCGTTTAGAAATTTCAAGTTTGTAGGGCATATATCTTCTTCCTGTTTGGCTAACCAATACGACAATACTAGTTTATTATTAATCAAACTCAATATTAACTTAGTTCGTACGTATAATCATTAATGGAATTTGAGCTGGGAACTTCTAATATTTTAAACTAAAAGAAAAGGACGTACGTGAATGATGTCTCTATTTCCTAATCATGATTAGAATATATTAATTATTATATAGCATAATCCAACTCATGTAACACTTTATCAAGATTATATACGTCCAGAAGGGATGAACCCAATTAAATTAGTCTAGTTGAATAAAGTTATTTCTCAGTGTATTTTTCCACTACGTCGAGTAAGGAATGTAGGATCACAAATTCACCAGAACCCTAGGTAGTTTCCAAATCAAAATATTATTTGATTCAATTGTTAGAATATAATCATACGGACAAACGCCCTATAGGAAACAATACATAATCAAAATATTGTCTTTTACAATAAAATGAATTGGCATTACAATTTTGTAAAATTGGAATACTACTGACCTTTCACACACGAATATATTGCCTTCTTGGGTTATAAAATCATTTGGTTTTGGCTTTGATAAATCATACGTATATTGTTAGTTGTTTGAGAACAAATGAAAATAGTTATATATATATATATATATATATATATATATATATATATATATATTATAGAAGTATCTGCCCTTAAAGCGCGGTATTAAGATCTTAATAACAACTGTTTTTAACTTTATCATATGTTGCTTTTATAACTTAATATGTAATAATTAACATATTTAAATATAGTATTAAATCTTTTGGAAAAGTTTTAAATGTTTTATAAGATTGGTTTTTGTATTTGCATATATACAGAAATGTTATTTTACCAAATATAAATAATAATCATAAAAGTTAGGAATTAATTTAACAAATTTTAGTTTTGTAAATAATTTTTATGTATTTAGATTATTTTTATCGCAATTTTTGATTTATTGTTAATGCAAAAGTAGGTAAATTTACATACACGAGTAAAATATTTTAAGGTTAAGGATAGTTTCATTAATGCTAAAACATAAAATTTTGTTGATATTGAATATAAGATGTTTTCACTATTCTGTTTAATATTATATATATATATATATATATATATATATATCAGATGATAATAAATCAATTATGATAATTTAGTAGTTGTATGAGAAAATATATGAAAAGACGCGTGTGAACGTTAAACACGAACGAGTTGTTCCATTTGAAGTGGCAATGGCGGCTGTAATGGGAGTCCAAAAGAAGGTGGCGCATGACAAGCAAGTCCACAAGTGGTCACAAAATTCGACACATGTGTGCTCCATATGTCACGTGTCCGGTGTCCTTACCAATTTCTAGATTTTTTTTTAGAGTGGCTCCCAATTTCATATCTTCGATTATTGGTTCCCTAACATTTATCTAGTTTTTGTTTGGATAAATTGACTGAAGTGAAATTAGATTAGTTTGGATTATTGTTTTTCCTATATTTTAGATTTAAGTTTCGAATGGAGAGAGTATAGAAATGATTAGATAATTTAAGTAGAACGAGCATGAATATAATTAAGCTCGGATAATTTAAGTAGAACGGAAATGATTAGATAATATTTGTTTCCATAGATCTCTTGTTAACACGAAAAAAGCAGTATTTTTTTTTTTTAAATGTAAGATATGACATATGAGATATGCAAGCGCTCATATCCTTTTGTTTACATTATATTGGAAGACGAGGTGATTAAAATTATTCTTGTTCTCCATAGAGTAGGGAAGTGTTATCAACATATATAATGCTTACTCTTATGAAGATTTTTTTTAGCTAATGAAAGTGTATTATATAAAAGACTAGAATTTGGACTGGAGTATCGTGCGGGATATTATTTTAAAATATTTTTATCAATATAAATTCTTGAACTCAAATATATTTATTAAAACTTTTGAGTATAAATCTATATTAACATTAAAATTATTTTATTAAGTAACATACAACATATATGTTATTGAAGATAATATTTATTTTTTATATTTATTTGTGAGGGTTTTAATTTAAATATTTTTAGAAATAAAAAACATTAAATATAAGATATATTAGTTATTTGAAGTTTAAAAGATAAATCCAAATAAAAGTTGTACTTATTTTACTAATCTATATAATAGGGGTGGGCATTTAGGTATCCTTTCGGGTTTTGGATCGGGTATTTCGGGTTTTTGGGTTTTCGGGTTTAGAAACATAAGACCCATTCGGATATTCTTAGATTTCGGGTCGGGTTCAGGTAAACATCCATTGGGTTTAGATATTTTCGGGTTTCATCCAAAATCTTATATTATATTTCGGGTTCGGATCGGATTTGTAATTTTTTTTAATCCAAACGAAAGTAAAAGAGCCCGAAATTAATCGAAATTCAAAAAAAAAAAAAGTGAAATCAATCCAAATTCATTAAAAATGATTATAATCATAAAAAAAAATATATATATATCAAACCAAATTGAATTCATGAAAAGAACAGGATATTTCTAAATAACAAAATACCAAATTAACAAGCCGATAATTTTTTACTTCTTAAAACATCAAATGACATCAAATTCAAAGTTAGAACTATATAATCTATCTAAATTAATATATGAAAATTGACATATTTAAAAATGAAAACTAATTTATATAGTAAGTTGTAATAGTGATTATAAAATTACTTCTGAAACTTGTAAATTAACTCAATCTACTGTTAAATATATATATATATAACTTTGGATAGTTTCGGCTATTTGTTCGGGTGTTCGGATATATCCAATCGGGTTCGAGTACCTATTCTATTTATTAAAAGCATCCAATTGGATATTTTTAAAGTTCGGATTTGGGTTCAGATCGGGTAATTTTAATCGGGTTCGGGTTAAATTTTTGGATTCGGATATTTTGCCCAGCCCTACTATATATAATATATATTTTGTCCAGTGTCGCAATAATATTTGTCTGATAAATCAATAATATATCACGTAGTAACAAAAAATGACTTAAGAATCTCCTTCAAAGAGTAATTTCCATCAATGAAAACATCAATTTAAAATTTCTAACGCCAAAAGTTGACCATTAACTTAATTATAGAGATCATTTAAACATATCAATATTCCACACGAACGACACGCTTTGCCTGCTCCCTCCCCGTGTCCACGTTGTCGAAGAAAGGGTCTTTTGTCCCGAGGTTGCTAGAGAGCTGCTTTCCATCTCTCTCTGAATATTTTTAATGTTATGTCGCTACAACGGAGTTATTCAAATGCATCACCTGCCATAATAGAATTTCCGACCAAGTCAAGAATGCTTAAATAGTAAAATGATTAAACCCGACATCCGTTCACTAATCTAATTTACATATATGTCTAAAACCTTCATATGTTACTTCCAGATGTTAATTTTGTGATGTAACCTTAGCTTCGTTTTCTAAAAAAAATATGGTGTACTTTAATAATATGTTATTTCTGGCATTTTTTTGGTTAAAAGCATTTGATCATAATTAATAAAATCTCAAGCCTTTTATATATATATATATATATTTTTTTTTTTATCATGTTACAGAATTGTAGATCCGGTTGATAATATGCATTCTGAGATATGCTATACATGTCACTTTTTTGTAACGACTTACATATCAATTTTTCTATATTTTGTGACCATTGATTTTATGTTTTTTTAGATGGATTAATTTTTCAAGATTCTGTTTCATAGTTTTTTCCAAAAAAAAATTGTGACCCTTACAATGTCTTTGTTTTAGATCAAAACTTTTAAGTTGAGTTGAGTAATTAATCTTTTATTTTTCTATAAGTGAAATTGTTCCTTAAAAACTAATGTTTCACTTCAATTTTATTTTTATGTTTAAAATTTTATAAAAACAGTCCACCATGCATTAAAATCTTACTTATACTAAACTTATTAATCCATTCTAAATTTTGGAATTTGATCATTTTTGGTTAAAGTTTGAATAATAATATTATTACTAAAATAAATCAATAGTATTATTTTACTATTTTATATGGGTTTTTAAAATGTTATGAATGAATAGATTAGAAGCTACATAGTGGATTAGTGTTTAAAATTAGGCCCAAATAAAAAGAATGAGTTGCTGATGTGCAGTATGAAGAGTGAGAAAATGTAACTTTATATATAGATTCACCATACATGATTACACTACAAGAAATTTGACTATTGATAGCATAAAAGGATAGCGTTTTTGATGTTTATGTTATCTTTGAGTGAACCATATATTAAAGATAGCGTTTGGTTATTTGTAAACGCTATCTATGGTTAACAGCGGGAATTAATTTTGACGCGGGCCAAAATTTTGGTTCTAAAAAATTTGTAAACGCTATTGAAATTAAAAGGGGGAAAATTTTCGTTTTTTTCCTAAGGCAAAAAGGTTTTCATTTTTCTCTCTTTCTCGATTTTTCCGCTCAATCGACTTCTCAGTCTCTCAAACTCTCATATTCTCAAACTCTCAATCGACTTCTCGACTTCTCCTCTCAATCGATTTCTCTAGCTCTCAATCGATTTCTTTGTTTCTATTTCTCCTCTCAATCGATTTCTCTGGCTCTCAATCGATTTCTCAGTCTCTAGCTATTTCTCTCTCTCTCGCAACTCGATTTCTCTCTCTCGCAACAAGATTTCACTGTGGAAACCCTAATCAAGGAGTTCACTCGATTCTCACACTCAGATTAGCCGGGTGGGTAATTTTATCTTTGATTGTTCTCTGATTTGTTGATTTTTTGATACGATCTTGTTGGACGATGAGTTCACTCTGATTCTCACACTCGATTCTCTGGTTTTAAATTTGAGTGTATTTGGAGCTGAGTTACGGTCTTGTTGGACGATGGATAAGTCATGGGTTTGGCTACCAAGGTATGACATTATTTCCGGTTTTTACATAGAAAGCTTCAGATAATGTTGTCATATCTAGAAGAATAACACTTAAGAAGAGTATTTCAGAAATACTCTTCTTCAGATAATGTGGTCACGTTTTGATCCGAATGATAAAGTGTTTTAGCTTTTCTCTTTCGTATTGTGTTAACAACGAATGATAAAGTGTTTTGTTTGAAGAAGGCAGTATATGTTTGGTCTTGAAATTCGTTTTTTAACAGAGATATGCTATTAAACTTTTTAATGTTTGTTGCTTACAGGGCTAGCCTTGAGTATGAGATAGGAGCTAGAAATTTTGTGAATGCAGCAACAACAAGTTTGGGTAATCCTAGTTCTATGCTATGTCCCTGCACACATTGCCGGAATTTGTCTCATCAAGGAAGAGAGACTATGTTTGATCATCTAGTGATTAGGGGAATAGATGAGAAGTACAAGAGGAATTCGTGTTGGAGCATTCATGGTGATAAGAAACTTGCTCAGCCAGATGAAGATCCAAGCTCTGAGTTTGAAGCTTATGATTTGATTAGAACAGCCTTCTTTGATAGTGATTCAAAGCCCAGTAGCCATAGTGAAGATCAGAATGATGATGTTGATAGTGTCGAAGAATCTGAGTTTAGAAAGAAGCTACAAGATGCTGAAACTCCTTTATATTCAATCTGTCCCAACTACACCAAGATATCTGCAATCATGGGGCTTTACAGGATTAAAGTGAAGAGCGGTATGTCGGGGAACTATTTTGATCAGTTGCTCAAAATGGTTCATGATATGCTTCCTAAGGACAATGTGTTACCGAGATCAACAGATGAGATGAAGAAGTTTCTGAAAATATTTGGGTTTGGATATGAGAAGATATGACAATGATATTCCTATTGGTCCAAATGCTGCAGTGGTTAAGGTTGAGAAGGTGGTTAAGAAAGATGCTTATCTCTGGAGACCAACTACTGATAATTACTTGATGGAGCATGTACTTCAAGATTATATTGCCTGGCCAATTAACAAGATCAATACTCAACCTTCAAAAGAAGCATCACCAAAAGCATCATCACCTAAGGTATAATTTCCAGTGACTGAATTTTAAGTTAGTCAAATGTTATATGATGATCTTGAGTTGATCTTTAATTTTGTTCTAAGTGGTAGAGTATAAGCTGCAGCGTCGCTAACAGCTCAGCAAACGGAAAGAAGACTTGCATGTTGTTGGACTGTGAAAACTCAGGAGAGATCGTTGCAGAAGGTATAGTCATGTCAGCCAATCCGGAAGACACAGTCCACTGCAAACCCTTAGGACCTAATGCTAGCAAGGTATGGGTTAAAATTATAAAGATTGGAACAGCCAAAGTATGGAGACCAAGTGCGGAAGTGGAATGTGTTGCTGATGCTTTAGGTACAACAGTGGCATGGCCTACTGATAAGATTGTAGGGTCTTGAGTTCAGCACAGTTGTGTTAGAAACAAACTAGGGCCTTAGCTTGGAACTTGAACAATTGTGTGGTGTTTATGTTTGGCTAACTAGTTTATAAGTTTATTGAACTATTGTGTGGATTATGTTGGTTAGTTGGATTGAAAACCTAATGTTATTTTATAAAAGTTTTCTTCTTCACTTCATTTTGTCGTTTTGGTTACCAAAAATATTTGATCAGGAATCCAAACAAATAGCATAAAACGAATGCTACAAAAAGTAATATAAAAATGTTAATAGTCTAAAAATAACGAAATATAATCGCTATTGTATACACTTAAATATGGCGGTTATAAAAACGTTATAGTTTATCAATAATTCAATAGCTCGCTAAAAACGTTATTGTTTATTAACATTCAATAGGACGCTAAAAACGTTATTGTTTATCAACATTCAATAACATGACAAAAACGTTATCTAAAGTGTCAGACTTTTAATCGCGGCGCTATCAATAGTCAAATTTCTTGTAGTGTTACATTTAGAAAAGATGTTCTAATTCCGAATAGATTGACAGAGAGATGTGTTAATTCACTTTAAGATGATTTAATTACGCAAAAAAATGAAAGATTATATCTTGATTTTAGTTAATAAAATACTCTTCATTATTCTTATAATTCAATGTAATGGAGTCATCTATTCCTCCAACAAGAGAAGGTTTGAGCATGCTTGTTAGAGATGCATCTTCTTGATGGAAAAGGTGCCCTATTTTAGAAGCATCCCAATTAGTTGTTCGTGAAATGAATCATTTAACTTTTAAATAAAGAGTAATTAACGTGTTCTTCTTTTTATTACAAAGAACCATTTCTTATGTCGTAATTATATGTGTCCTTTCTATTTTCTTATGTGCTTCTAGAGAGATTCCTTAGGGATAGTTAAACAAGTAGTACAATATATCTTTATTGGATTCAATTAAATTATTGCAGATAGATAAAGCGACAACATTAAACATAAATAAGGTGATCACTCCATGATGGAGAACAATTTGATTTTGTATTCATAGTATAAACTTTTTTTCCTCATAAACCCTGTTTTAGAGACATAATTGCATTATGGGGACCAAATATTGCATAATTAGCCTCGACACTAATTGATCTCAGAACATTAATTAATTAGTAACTACTATATAGTAGTACTAAATTAAAGTAACAACAACGAAAGTCTTTGCTTAGGAACTTGTTCTAATATAAAGTAGAACAGGTCACCAAAAGGGAACCCTACATGCACGAGTTAATGGGGTTTTAAAAAAATTAATCAATTTATCTAATCTATAAAAGGCTAAAAAGGTTTCATAATACATTTAAAACTTTATAAAGAACTAAAAAAGTTAGACAAATGTCCAAAGCTTTATGTAAAATATGAGTAGAGTCTATGCAAAGCAAGTAAGCAACCTCGAGGATAAAACCAATTCGTGGACATTGAACTAGTCCTCAGCGTTTGGTTTAATCGGATTATTCGGATCGAGTTGCTCGAATTAGGAAAAATTTGGTTTTTAAAACACCTCACCGAATGGATTTGAAATAAAATTGGATTAGAGTCAGTTCGGATGTTGATTTATTCAGGTCGGTTTTAAATATTTAGATCTATTCCGAGAAAAAACCGATTTTTTCGGTTACAAACTAATAATGGCCTTAATTAACTCAAACCATCAAAAATCTAGGATTCTTTCACAAACACAGAGATAACGGGTGCAATGAGAACTGACAATGGGTTTCGGCTGTCACCACTACCTTTGATAGATCTAATGGAGTGTAGATCTTGACAATTTTTTTAATTACTTTAAGATAGGTTAAGAGTGCATGTGATTTTTATGAAAAAGAAGAAGAGAACAAGTGGAAGGAAGGCCAGAGTTTAGCTAAGGAAGAAGAATACATAAAGTGGCTAAAAATCAACCAAGAGAAGAGAAGACTCCTTCTGGAAAAGAGAGTTTAATAATAAGAGTTAAATGTTGTCGTTTTACATTATGTTGCCCTAACCTAAGGTTGTATTTAAAGGGAGATCCATTATTAGGGTATCCTTATCTTATGACTAAACTGTAAACATTTCATTTTCCTTCTCTTATTCTAAAGCCGCCAAGGTCATATTTATCACATCTCACGACTCTATCTCTTCTTCTTACCTCTTTTTCTTTACTTCTTCGTATCTCCACTCTAACAAAGTGTTGCTTTCATTGTTGAAGTCATGGCGTCTACACCAGACCCACAAACTGCTACCCCCGAACACGAGTCGAATGATGCTGATTCTCGCCGGCAACCAGAATCCCAGGAGCAGATCAACGCTCGCCTCGACAAAGACATCCAATGGATCAAAGAGTCGATTAGAGATCTTGTCTTCACCGTTCGCGCTTTTGCTCCACCACCGCTTGAGAGTCGTTCCACCACACCGATGGATTTCTCTACTCCAGTTGCAGGACAACATCCTCACATGTCTGGCACAACACCTACGTGTGAAGAGCAAGCTCGACAAGAGAGGGTTTTCACCTATGCGACTCCGCGGACGTCTGAAGGGATTCTTCCTCCGCCGACCATCCCACCAAGGCTAGGTTCTCCATGCCAGAGAGTCAATTTGCTTTTCAAACGAGTAGAGCCGCCTTACAAGCGAGTAGGTCAACCGATGGGAGACGGCAACAACCCAGACGACAGGATGTTCCAGATCAAGAAATGCTTTGCCACTAACCAAACCCCCGAGCAGGAGAGGCTGGATGAAGTAGTTTCCTGTCTGACTAGGCAAGCTATCATGTGGTGGAGATGCTATCATGAACGCGAAGGGATCGTAAATTGAAAGATCTTTAAGGAGAAGTTCCGTGAGCGTTTCAAAGCAAGCCGAGGCAGTTCTATGGTGGACCATTTGCTACAACTGTACCAAACAGGCAGTGTGGATAAGTATAGAGAGAGATTTAAGCACCTGACTGTCGAGTTGCCACACGTTTCTGATGATGTGTTGGAGTTGGTATTTCTCAGAGGGCTAAGAAAGAGTATCTGAGACCAGGTGGTTCGATGCCGCCCGTGAAACTTTGTCGAGTTGGTTGACTACGCACGTATCATTGAATAGCAGGAGAGTGAGTCTGGTGGTTCCACGGTTCAAACCCAACCGAAGGTGACACCATCGCCATCTCTCTCGCATAAACACCGACCGGCAAATCAGTCCTACACTCGCACCAACGACTTCCAGAAACCAGCGGGGGAGTGGGGAGAACCGCGGGTATAACCTTTGTAGGCACTGTGGCGACAAGTGGTTTCCTGGCCACAGGTGCAAACCAAAGCTGAAGTGTTTGGAGATCACTTAGGGGGAGACCTTGTTGGAGGACTGTGAAGAGGAACAAGTCACTCAGGAGGAGGATAATCAGGTGATCGCAGGACCGGAGGTGGAAACCCTGCACTCCATAGGAAGCATGACTGGCGAGCAGTCCCTGATGTTACGAGGAAACATTGGGAAGAGAGACGTTGTGATCCTGATCGACTCAGGAGCCACCACCAACTTCATCTCAGACAAGTTGGTTTCAGAGCTGGGGTTGACTGTCACACCAACATGCAAAGTGGGTGTGAAAGTCGCAAATGGTCAGATTTACAAGAGTAAGGGAAGATGCTCTGGCATTCTGTTGGAGGTCCAAGGAATCGAGATGATAGAAGATTATTTGTTGTTTGACCTCGGAGGCGATATGGATGTGGTGCTAGGATATCCCTGGTTGGCTTCTTTGGGGGATACCAAGACAAATTGTGAAATGCTGAAGATTAGTTGGAAGATCCACAACTCGTGGGTGACAATAGTGGGCGATCCCAGTTTATCTAAAGGACAAATTTCATTTAAATCAATGAGGAAGATCATCAAAAAGAAGGGAGAGTTATACCTTTCGGAGCTCAAGGATCTTTTCAAAGGGACTTAGCAGCACAATAAGGATGTGGAGAATGCTTTTGTTCTCTAGTTGGTATCTCAGTTCGCTTAATTTTTTGAGGCCCCAAGGGGTTTACCTCTGGTGAGGAACAGAGAACACGCGATCACTCTCCAGGAAGGCACCTCTCCTATCAATATCCGACCTTACTGCTACCCATTTGTCCAGATGAATGAAATCGAGAAGCTGGTGAAGGAGATATTAGAAGCGGGAGTCATCAGACCAAGCACCCTATTCCAGTCCAGTGCTACTAGTCAAGAAAAAAAATGGTGGATGGAGATTCTGTGTCGACTACAGGGCACTGAACAGAGCAACCATCCCTGATCGCTATCTGATTCCCATCATTGAAGAACTACTCGATGAACTCAAAGGAGCCACCATCTTTTCAAAGATAGACTTGAAATCCAGTTATCACCAAATACGAGTTATGGGTAGTGATGTGGAGAAGACTGCTTTCAAGACTCATCAAGGGAACTACGAGTTCATGGTAATGCCTTTTGGCCTATTCAACGCACCTTCTACATTCCAGTCTATAATGAATGATCTCTTCAGGCCTCATTTAAGAAGATTCATGTTGGTATATTCGACAATATACTAGTCTACAGCCCAGACTTAGAGACCCATTTGAAGCACTTGAAGGTTGTTCTAGAGATCATGGTTAAGAATCATTTCTACGCCAATAAGAAGAAATGTTTGTTTGGAAACACAGAGATCTCTTACTTGGGCCATATTATCTCAGGGGATGGTGTAGCTGCGGATCCGGAGAAGATTGCTGCCATGACACACTGGCCTACTCCCAAGAATGTGATAGAGTTGCGTGGGTTCCTAGGGTTAACATGCTACTACAGAAAGTTTGTTAGGAACTATGGCCAGATCTGCAGACCTCTCATTGACCTATTGAAGAAGAATGGGTTCCTGTGGACACCAGCAGCGGAGGAAGCTTTTTACGAGTTGAAGCGGGCAGTAACTAACTTAGTAGTGTTGGTCTTACCAGATTTCAATAAGGAGTTCACAGTAGAAACAGATGTGTCTGGAGTAGGGATTAGGGCTGTCCTATCCCAAGAAAAACGACCTATTGCTTTTCTGAGTCAAGCTTTTTCATCAACAGACCGCATTAAATCAGTTTACGAGCGAGAGCTACTGGCCATCGTGAAGGCAATTAGTAAATGGAAGCACTACTTAGCGGAAAGAGAATTTGTGATCAAAACAGACAGAGTAGTTTGAAGCATCTGCTTGATCAGAAGGCAATGTCTACAGTCCAACAAAGATGGGCAGCTAAGCTCATTGGCCTCACTTACCGGATATAGTAAAAACCAGGGGTTGAGAACAGGGTCGCATATGCTCTCTCGCAGAGACCACAAGAGGAGAGACTGATCCAAATTGCGTTAGAGGCTCCACTTAACTTGGACAAGGATGAGTTGACGGTTCAAGTTAGGCAGGATAACAACTTGGCGACCATAATCACAGCTTTGGAGTCAGGAGAACAATCAAAACTGGGATACACGATAGCAAATGGGTTGCTGTATAAGAAGGGGTGCCTTGTAATACCTCGAGGCTCATCGCTTATTCAAAAAATGTTGTAGCAGTTCCATTCTATTGCGACAAGGGTCATACGGGGGCACTCAAAACCTATAAACGGCTTGCTCAAGAGGTTTACTGGTGGGGAATGAGGAAGGACATTGCAACGTTCATCATCAACTATCAAATTTGTTAGGAGAACAAAAATTCGACGTTGTCACCCACAGGGTTATTAGCACCGCTACCTATTCCACAGCAAACTTGGTCACATATCAGTATGGACTTCATCGAAGGCATACCACCATCCAAGGGCTTCTCTGTCATACTAGTGGTAGTTAATCACCTCAGCAAGTATGGGCATTTCATTGCCTTGAAGCACCATTTCAACGCAAATTCAGTGGCTGAGGTCTTTATCATGGAAGTGGTCAAGCTCCATGGGTTTCTGGATAACATCGTGTCGAACAGAGATAAGGTGTTCCTCAGTAACTTCTGGTGTGAACTGTTCAAGAATCAGGGAACCACTCTGCATCGAAGGACGGCTTACCATCCACAGACCGACGGTCAGACAGGTAGTCAACCGTTGCCTTGAGATGTATCTGAGGTGTTTTGCAAGCAAGAAACCAACTATGTGGGTGCAATGGCTACCTTGGGCGGAGTTCTGGTAAAACTCCTTACCATTCCACAATCAAGACCTCTCCTTTCCTTATTGTGTATGGAAGAGAACCTCCCAAATTGCTGCGTTACAGGGACACACCATCTGCTAATGCGGAAGTAGAGAAGCTGTTGAGGGACAGAGATGTTCTGTTGGTTGAGTTGAGAGAGAATATGGAGATGGCTCAAACCAGAATGCAGAAAGAAGCGAATAAACATCGAAGAGAAGTGAGTTTTGCAGTCAGAGACTGGGTTTATACGAAGCTGCGGCCGTACAGGCAGAATTCGATGGTAGGACGGAGAAATCAAAAGTTGGTTCAGCGTTACTTCGGTCCTTACAAAATCATTGAACGAATAGGCAAAGTCGCATACAAACTGAAGCTTCCCACCCACAGTCAAATTCACCCAGTGTTCCATGTCTCTTAGTTAAAGGTTGCGGTACCGTCGAATAAGGTAGCTCAGGACATTCCGGCAATTCTATCTTCCATTTTTGAGTGGTTAGCTGAACCTGAGGAGGTATTGGATGAGAGACGGCCGGAGAATGGTAATGAATCAGAGGTTAAAATTAAGTGGAAAGGGCTGCCTGATTTTGAGTCGACTTGGGAAACGGTTACAGTGATGATGGAACAGTTTCTTGAGTTCGACCTTGAGGACAAGGTCAGTTCATTACCAGGGGGTATTGATAGGTTAAGAGTGCCTTTGGTTTTATGAAAAAGAAGAAGAGAACAAGTGGAAGGAAGGCCAGAGTTTGGCTAAGGAAGAAGAATACAGAAAGTGGCTAAGAACCAAGCAAGAGAAGAGAAGACTCCTTCTGGAAAAGAGGGTTCAATAATAAGAGTTAAATGTTGTCGTTTTACATTATGTTGCCCTAAGCTAAGGTTGTATTTAAATGGAGATCCATTATTAGGGCATCCTTATCTTATGACTGGACAATAAACATTTTCTTTTCCTTCTCTTATTCTAAGGCCGCCAAGGTCATATTTATCACATCTCGACTCTATCTCTTCTTCTTACCTCTTCTTCTTTACTTCTTTGTATCTCCGTTCTAACACTTGGGCACAAAAACCTCCAAATTCTATGAAGGTTTTACTTTTGCTATTGTTGCTCTCTTCTGTAACATCTGCAAACCAAATTGGGGATTTTGGGAGTGGGTTTCGATCGACACCAAGAGGAGTGTCGATCGACACCATCAACTTTGGTTCGACTGGGTTGTTTTAATTCGTCGTTTTGGTTTAGTCTGGTTCCATTGAAGTTCCTAACCGATGTATATAAGAGAAAACTCGACCTAGGTCGTGGGAAAGAGATGGTTGGCTGTTCTAAAGAGAAAAGAGAGAAGAGAGAGTGTTCTTGAGGGGATTTGGAGATCCTAAGCTGTTTTGGTGAGATATGTTCTTGTGGAGTGGAGATCTGGTGCTAGGAACAAAGGGGAAGCCTTCTAAGGTGTTGGATTCGTCGTTGTTGGGTCAGAACTTCCTACAAAAGAGGTGAGTGCATGACCGTAGCTGATCTAAGCATGAGAATTCTTTGTTTTGCTTGTTTTGCTAATGTTTGTATTGTATTCTTGTGTCTTTGTGGTTGGATGTGGGTTTCTAAGAGTCTCCAGGAGTTTTGGATGGGTTTCAGACGATTTGGAGGATTTGGGAAGCGGATCTTCGACTTTCGGCTTCGTGCAGAATGAGTTGCAGAGCCGGTGTCGATCGACACCAAGTGAGTAGTGTCGATCGACACTTTGGTAGTGTTAGTCGACACCATTTCCTGTCAGCAGCGGCTGATGTCTGTTTTTCCTGGTTTGTTTGTGCTTTATTGTTATTTGTTAAACATTGGTATCTCAGTTACTTGTGTGTATAGCCCAGTAGATGGGAGAATTGTCTCACTAAGTATTTATAATAATACTACGCATCTCAATTGTTTTTGTGTTGTGCAGGTATGTGACGTGGAATCATGGCGATGAGGAGGAGGATGATCTAGGGTCTCGTTTGTATGTTGTTGGATATATTTTTTATGTTGGAACCTTGGTTAGAGTTATGTTAGGTTGCTGGATAGAATGGTTAGGAATGTTATTGTATTGATGATATATTGGTTTGGTATTATTGGTATATTTTCGTTGTGCTTAATGGTTATTGCTGGTTTAATGATGAGTTGTGGTTTGGGTTGGTTTAATTAAGTAGTATGGGATGTTTAATTATATATTGTATTTATTATTAATAAAAAAAAGGGTCGGTTGGTTCATCTTCCAAACCACCAGAACTGTTAACATAACAAATCCCTAAACATCATAAAACTCTGATTAACGAGAAACATACATTAAAATTACTTACAAGCATCAAAATTTGAAGATAATTAATCAATAACTATAAAGAGGAAGAACTTACTCCTACTAATTAAGAAATCAAGGAGGAAGAACTTAGGGCACCATCTCAATGAGAATGATAAGAAGAAGATAAGAAAGAAGAAAACTTCCTGTTGATAATACCAATTCTAGATTTTTGCTGCTTCTTGTTATGAAAAAAAATATATATATATCGGCAGAATAGAAAGAGAGGAAAACTTCCTCTCACGAAAGTATAAAAAGTTGGAGAAAAATAATTTTAGGATTTTTGCATTTTTATATAATGTCTCTTTAAACTGAAAAACGATCCGTTTTGGTATACCGAACCGAAAAATTCGAAAACTGTAATCAATTTATAACTTCACTGATTGGTTTAAAACAGTAAATCGGTTAGCTATTGAGAACCAAAATTGTTGGTTTGTTCGGTTCAGTTTACTACCGATTGCCAGGACGAGTCATTTCACAAATTATATTTGTCTTTATAAAGTTGAAGTAAGGCACACACTCACAAGTCCCAATAATGTATATATGCAATAAAATTAGAGAACTATATATACATTTGTTATAAAACTATTATATAATATATCTATATAAAATAATATTATTAGATTATGAAAATAGTAATAAGAGGAGACGAGAGAGTGAACTAGCTTGCTTCTTCTTGTTGTGTTGTGTTATTTTACAATGACGAAAACGAACACATGTATATAGGTGACAATTACTTCAAGAGGAAGTAAAAGATTAAGAAATATGTATCACTAATAGAATTGGATGTTTACTAGAATGGCCAAAATTTTGAGATTGAGTATTATAGTCCAAATTTTCGGTTTTAGACATTTTAGGGGCAGAGGAAATGACGCTTTTAACCTTATTTCTATCTTTGTATCATCTTCTTCCTTCTCCTGGTTTTGTCTCTCTTCTTCGGCCGATCTTAAAAATTCATGGATTCATTTGATTTGTTTTAGATGAAAAAAAACTAAATCCTAAAGGATACTATCTAGAGAACCCAAGGGCTTCAATCAGAAACATTTATAGATTTTTTATTTCTCCAGCATCAATGGTTTGTATTTCTCCACCAAGAACTCCACTTCGAAGGTCTGTCGACCATCTTGTTTTGTGAACCCAAAAGCTTCCAATTCATCTTTTTTCCGGAAACTCTTTCGATTCATCTTAAAATCTAATCCAAATTAAAATATTTCACATGTTATGAGATTCACAAATCCAAAAAAAATAGTTGGTATTTGGTTCAATTGCTTAACGACAATAAGCTGACCATCATCAAGATGGAACTCACCATCGATGGCTGCAACTCCTCTTTAATCAGAGATTTGAAAATCTGAAACAAAAAAAAAAATTTGTTCACGGCGCAAGTTGCAGAGAAAGAGAGAGTTAACGGTTAATGTGAGCAGGGTAATTAAGTCTTTTTGGTTGATAAAAAAGGCCTAAATCTGCAAGTCTGGACTATAAGTCCTAAATCTATAAGAAACTGAGAAAAAATGTCTAATTCTGTAATTAATCCCTAATAGATATGCATCACTAGTAGATAAGTGTACACATAAAATAGATAATCATTATTCAGTTTTTAACAATTTCTCTTGATTATTCATGATTACATACTATTTTTTAAAAAAATTTATCGTAGAAAAATTCATTGGCATAGCATAATTTTTTCTTTATAAATCTCTTAGATGACACTTTTTAATATTGTGAATATGTTTTCTGAATGTTGAAGTAGAAAGTGCTTTGTAAATAGGTTTGCAGCATTGTCGTTTGAGCAGATATGTTGGATATCATCATCATTCTTTTTCTCAAGCTCTTGAGTGTTGGAGAAAAATCTTGGAGGTATATGCTTAGTTTTGTCGCTCTTGATATAACCTTCTTTGATTTGGGCGACGCATGCAGTATTGTCTTCGAATAATGTTGTTGGCTCTTTATTGATGACTATTCTACTCGATTCTTGTATGTGGCTAGTCATTGATCTGACCCATACACATTCTTTGGATGTTTCATGAACTGCAATTATTTCTATATAATTTGAGAAAGTCGCGACCAATGTCTACTTTTGTGAGCGCCACTAGATTGCAGTTCCTCCAATATGAAAACGTAACCTGCATTTGCAAAGCTAACTTCCATAAAGTACATTTCACATTCATATATATGTATATCCTTACCCAATGATCCATATACATATGTTGTCACAACATCCATAAAATATATTTCTAAATTGTTATAAGTCGTGAGGCTCATTAACTACCTGAATGTAATTGCATCCATGACCAGAGAATACGTTTTCTCATCATCAACTCCAGCCCTTTGATAAGAACCTTGTGCAACAAGTCGGGCTTTATATCGTGTGATTTCATCTTCCTCATTTCTTTTTCGCACGAAAACTTACTTGCATCGAGCAGGTTTTACATCTTTAAATGTAGTGACAAGAGGTCCAAAAACATTTCTTGTATTGAGGGAGATAAACTCAATTTGAATAGCATTTTTCTATTTCTCCCAAACAGGCCTATGCTGGCACTCTGTTATGGACCTTGGATTTGGATCGTCTTTTTCATGATCGATCTATATATATATATATATATATATATTTCATTATCATCATTGATTTCATTTCTATCCCATAATATTCTATCTTGGTTATAGTTTTGATATGTCTATATTTTGTCTCTCCTTAGCATGTATTCATCATGCATTTAGCTAGGATAACTCACTGTTTTGCATCATTTTCTAGTCTCTTTTATACACTTTGCATGTTGAGGTAGTTTTTGCATCATTTTTTCATACATTGTGCATTTTGGAGTATTTCAGGTGTTTAGGAGATATCCAGACTGTTGGAACCGAATGGAGGCTGAGACATGCGACTCGACCAAGCATGCGGAATGGACATCATGCGACTACCCACTACCCATCGACCCAACTTTCCACATCTTTGATCGAGTTGAGTGAAGATTTTACTTTGGGATTCAGCTTTCGATGTCTTCATTTAAGTTGTAGGGAATTGGTCATCTTTCTAATGCTGTTTATTTCAAGCCAATCGGAGGCGTTATTCAAAAGTTATCACTGTTTTAGTGGATGCACACCAGCTTGAGTCGACATCACTCCACTCGACCCAGCTCGAGTCGACGTCACTCCACTCGACCCGTTCCACTCGAATGGGATTCAGCTTTTAACGTCTTCATAGTTGTAGGGAATGGAGTCATTCTTATAATACTGTTTATTTGAAGCTAATCGGAGGGGTGGTTCAAGACTTATCACCGTTTTAGTGGATGCACATACACCCAGCTCGAGTCGACGCCACTCTACTCGACCCAGCTCGAGTCAACGCCACTCCACTCGAGTGGGATTCAGCTCTCGACGTCTTCATCAAAGTTGTAGGGAATGGAGTCATCTTTCTAATGATATTTATTTCAAGCCAATCAGAAGCATGGTTAAAGATTTATCACCGTTTTAGTGGATGCATATACACCCAGTTCGAGTCGGAGCCACTCCACTCGACCCAGCTTGAGCGACGGCACTCACTCGACCCAGTTTGACCCAATGCGCAACGACTTGACCGCACACGTCAGGAAGAAAGACGCTCCGACTTAGCCAACCCGATTCCCGAACCGACGCTCTATCCTATCGTTTTATGTTTTAGGGCTTTCTGTGTTTTACTATAAATACATTTTGTTAAGTTTTTACTTAGACATCTCGTTTTTTCCTTAAGGTTTACCTAGCCACCTAGAATGTTCTCTGATTTTGTAATCAAGATAGCTTTTATTTTATTGAGTTTTTTTCATTGGATTTCTTATATAAAGTTGTTCATCTCATTTTGTCTACCTGATCATGCTTGATTCAATACTTTCTGATTTTGTGCCCTTGATGATGATTTCTAGATCCAAGTAGTGTTAGAGTTCTTGAGGATGGGATAGATTAGGTGGAGGATATTAGTATGTAGGGTGTTTAAGGTTAGATTCGTATGATTCCCTTTTGGAATAGAGTTAGAAATAGTAGTTTCTCCCTGATCAATTGGAACTAGGGTTTAGATATTTCCACACCCAAAAGGTGTTTGATGAAATGTCTGACCAACTAGTGCTAGAGACTTACATTCCTAGCCTAAGAGATTAATTATCAAGGATGTTTGTTGAAGTGAATGAACTTGCATGTCATACCTGCTTGATCATGTTTCTCTAGCGAGAGCTAGGTTTGGAAGTATTTGAGTCTGAGTAGTTTTTGTCAAGAGATTGGATTAGCTAAGTTGTGATGTTCATTGTCTAGGAATAGTTTGCTTGAGGCATGTTAAACACTCTATAAACTAGGAGAATCCACCGACATCAATTACTCCCATCCTTAGGACTTCTATCTTTTTGATTGATATTGCATTCCTAAGACCGTTTCTGATCTTGCTATCTAGTTCATACTTAGAATCGTTTTTTGCTTTTTACTCATATTTACTTCTTTTCATACATTCTCTTTCTAGTTCTGTAGTTCATTTCTGTTGTGCATTCTGATCATTCTAGATTGTTAGACATTAAACCACTCTTGAAATTGGCTTGACTTGTGATTGCTTGATTGCATCTTGAGTGATAGCATCATTCCATTTGGATTGACACCTTAAGTACTACAACTACATAGGTTAATTGAACCTGCTAGGATACATACAAAAATCCTAGTATCAAGTTTTAGAAATCTCATATTTTTGTATCCTCCTGAGGACTTTTCTCTTTATTTGGTTCTTCTTAAACATTTTTTATTTTCATCTCCCATTTTTTCTGGGATTCATTTAGTTTACCTTCTGCACTTTACACTTTCATCATAGGATTGTTTAGTGGCAACATCCTTTTCTGGCTTAAATTAGATCTTTATGCATATCTTAACTGTTTACAACCACTCAAATTGGATTGATACCCCTTATACTGCAACTGCATAAGGGGAATTGAAACACCTTACCCATCATTGCATACATTCATCATCATCTATTCCATCTTGACCTATCCACCATAAATATCTTGTTTCAATTTGGCGCCGTTGCCTATTTGAGTGTGTTTTTGTGACAATTAGGATCCATAAAAGTCTAAGATTAAGTTCGTTTATCCACTTGTTCATTACTGATCTTGTTTATTCTTCTGCTTGTTTGTGCTTGAGTTTCAGGTACTAGCTCGACCACCAACTCGACCACCACTCGACCGAGTGTGTGCTCGAGCACTGATCGAGTCAGAAGCCGGATAGACATCAGTTCCCAGTCGACTCGACCACCCACTCGAGCCTGCGCTCGACCGAGTGCCTGTCCGAGTCTGTACTCGACTCTGTTGATGCAAACAAGGTCCAAGGGTCCTCACAATCTTCAGAGACTCCTTGATCACATCAACAAACCACCAAGGGACCTGAGACAGCAGAAAACAAGGATCCATCAGGAACAAGAACAACAAGTTCTAATGGAGAATCAAGCTCAACAACCTCCAAGAGCAAGAAACATTGGTGCTGGAGATGCACCAAACACACATAACCAGAGAGCTGGTATTGTGCCTCCTACTGTTGCCAACAACAACTTTGAGATCAAAAGTGGATTGATCTCAATGATTCAAGCCAACAAGTTCCATGGGTTGCCAATGGAAGATCCCCTAGACCACCTTGATGAATTTGATAGGATATGTGGTCTTACTAAGATCAATGGGGTCAGTGAGGATGGCTTCAAGTTAAGGCTATTTCCATTCTCACTTGGAGATAAGGCTCACCTTTGGGAGAAGACTCTTCCTACTGGAGCAATAACCACATGGGATGCTTGCAAGAAGGCTTTCTTGGCCAAATTCTTTTCCAATGCTAGAACTGCTAGATTGAGAAATGAAATCTCTGGTTTGCTCAAAGGAATAATGAGAGTTTTTGTGAAGCTTGGGAAAGGTTTAAAGGATTCCAGACTCAGTGTCCTCACCATGGCTTCAGCAATGAGTCCCTTTTAAGCACTTTGTATAGAGGGGTGCTTCCCAAGATCAGAATGCTCTTGACACAGCTTCAAATGGAAACTTCCTCAACAAAAATGTTGAAGAAGGATGGGAGTTGGTTGAAAATCTTGCTCAATCAGATGGCAACTACAATGAGGACTATGACAGAACCATAAGGTCATCCTCCACTGATCAAGAGGAAAAGTACAAGAGGGATTTGAAGATGGTCATGAGAAGCTGGACAAGATTCTTCTTAGCCAGCAAAAGTCCATTCACTTCATTGGGAGGAAGAGGCTCCAGTTCAAGAAGGGGAGACTGAGTTTGCTGAGTTGTGCTACATGCAAAACCAAGGAGGATTCAAAGGCTACAACCAAGGAGGTTTCAAAAACAACAATCTCTCATATAGGAGTACCAATGTGGCCAACCCTCAAGACCAAGTTTATCCACCTCAACAGCCTCCACAGCAACAAAGCTACATCCCTAAACAACAACATCAAGTGTTCCAGCCTCCATTGTGTCCCCCACCAGGGTTTCAGACTAACCAAGGCCAGGAACAAGACTTAAGGGCAATGATGCAACAGTTGTTGATTGGGCAAACACAAGGAAAGATTGAAGCAACAAACAGATTTGCTGAGTTGAACAGGAGGATATCAGATGTTTACAGTGAACTCCATGCCAAGTTTGATACACTTACTTCCAGGATTGTGACTATGGAGAATCAACTAGCTAATGTCCCAAATAACAAAGGCAAGGCCAATATGCAATCTATAGAATCTGTTCATGCTATCAATCTACGCAGTGGAAGGGTTCTACCAACAAGGGAGGGAGCTTTACCAGACACTGAGGACAAGGTCAAGAAGGGGAGAGTTTTCAGCAAGAAGAAACTCAAATGAAAACGCCATCGAACTCGACCCATCACTCGACCACACACTCGACCGTGTGTGATCGAGCACCCGATCGAGCAGCTTCTCAAGAAAAAACTAAACCAGTTGCCCCCAAAGAAAAAGAAGTCCGGTTCATTCCTCCTCCTTACAAACCTCCACTACCTTTCCCAGGAAGATTTAAGAAGCAGATGGTTGAAAAATACAAGGCATTGTTTGACAAACAAGTTAGAGAGATTGAGCTTAGAATGCCTCTAATAGATGCATTTGTGATGATTCCTCCTTACCAGAAATTCTTGAAAGATGCTGTGATGGAAAGAATCAAAGAAGTTCAAGGGATGGTGATTCTTAGCCAAGAGTGCAGTGCCATCATCACAAAGCAAGTGAATCCTCAAAAGCTAAGGGATCCTGGCTCCTTCACTCTACCTTGCTCTATAGGCCCTATAACTTTCAATAGATGCCTATGTGATTTGGGAGCCTCAAGCCTAATGCCTCTATCAGTTGCTAAGCGCCTAGGGTTTACAAGATATAAGCCATGCAATATATCCTTGATCTTAGCTGATAGATCAATAAGATTACCACATGGTGTTTTGGAGGATCTACCAGTTAGAGTTGGAGAAGTAGAAGTCCCAACAGACTTTGTGGTTTTGGAAATGGATGAAGAACCAAAGGATCCTTTGATACTAGGGAGACCTTTCCTAGCTACAGCAGGAGCAATAATTGATGTGAGACAAGGGAAGATTGATCTTAACCTGGGAGAGGACTTCAAAATGACATTTGACATTGTGGAGGCTATGAAGAAACCAACCATTGGAGGGCAAGTCTTTGGACTGAAGAAATGGACAAACTATCAGAGGAATTGATGGAAGAACTAGCAGAACAAGATCACCTTAGAACTGTTTTAACCAAGAGTGGGGAGGAAGGATTCATTCATCAAGAAACCAAAGCTTATGAGAAGATATTGGACTCCAGTAGAGAATCAGACCACCCAGAGGTTTTTGAGGATTACCAGCACAAAGAGAGGAAGTCTGGTCAGTTCAATTAGCAACTTTGGATAGCTCGACCATCAGCTCGACCAGCTCGACCACCAACTCGACCGAGTACCGAAGTCACTCGACCGAGTGCAACGCCGATCCTGCACAAACGATTGGTCCGAGCTAAAGGCACCAAAAGTAGAGCTCAAACCTCTCCCATCTGGGCTAAGGTACGTTTTTCTAGGTAAAACTCTACCTATCCTGTGATAGTAAATGCTAAGTTGAGTGAAAATGAACTTGATTTACTAGTTGAAGAGTTAAAGAAGTATAGGAAAGCAATTGGTTATACCTTGGATGACATTCAAGGCCTTTCACCTAGTCTTTGCATGCATAGAATCCATCTTGAAAATGAATCCTACTCTAGTATTGAACCTCAAAGAAGATTAAACCCCAACTTAAAAGAAGTAGAAAAAGGAGATCCTTAAGTTGCTTGATGCTGGTGTAATCTATCCTATCTCGATAGTACTTGGGTTTCACCAGTTCATTGTGTCCCAAAAAAAGGAGGAATAACTGTGGTAAAGAATGATCAGGATGAATTAATTCCAACTAGAACCATTACAGGACATAGAATGTGCATTGACTATAGAAAGCTTAATTCAGCTACTAGGAAAGATCATTTTCCTCTTCCTTTTATTGATCAAATGCTGGAAAGATTAGCTAATCACACTCACTACTGTTTCTTGGATGGATATTCTGGATTTTTCCAAATTCCTATTCATCCTAATGATCAAGAGAAGACAACATTCACATGTCCATATGGTACTTTTGCTTATAGAAGGATGCCATTTGGATTATGTAATGCTCCAGTTCAAAGATGCATGATGTCTATCTTCTCTGATCTCATTGAGGATGTTGTGGAAGTTTTTATGGATGACTTCTCTGTCTATGGAGACTCTTTTCCTTCTTGTCTTGCTAATCTATGTAGGGTTTTAAAGAGATGTGAGGAGACAAATCTTGTTTTGAACTGGGAAAAGTGTCACTTCATGGTTGAAGAAGGGATAGTTCTTGGTCATAAGATTTCAGCAAAGGGGATTGAGGTTGATAAGGCAAAGATTGAAGTAATGGTTCAACTCCAACCACCAAAAACAGTCAAGGACATAAGAAGCTTTCTTGGGCATGCTGGGTTTTATAGGAGATTCATCAAGGATTTCTCAAAGATAGCTAGGCCATTGACAAGGTTGCTATGTAAGGAGACTGACTTCAACTTTGATGAAGATTGCTTGAAGGCTTTCAAGGAGATCAAAGCTGCTTTGATTTCAGCTCCGATAGTCCAAGCTCCAAACTGGGATCTTCCATTTGAGATTATGTGCGATGCTTCAGACTTTGCAGGAGCAGTCCTAGGTCAGAAAAAAGATAAGAAGCTGCATGTGATCCACTATGCAAGTAGAACCTGGATGAGACACAAGGAAGATATTCAACAACAGAGAAAGAGCTCCTAGCAGTGGTATTTGCCTTTGAAAAATTCAGAAGCTACTTAGTAGGGTCCAAAGTGATTGTGTACACTGATCATGCTGCTCTGAGACACATCTACTCAAAGAAGGATACAAAACCAAGGTTGTTGAGATGGATTTTGCTTCTCCAAGAGTTTGACATGGAAATAGTTGATAAAAAGGGGATAGAGAATGGAGTAGCTGATCACTTGTCTAGAATGAGGATAGAAGAGGAGATTCCAATTGATGGTTCAATGCCTGAGGAGAAACTGATGTTGGCTCAACACGGCTCCCCACTCGACCTCTCACTCGAACAGGCACTGCCGAGTACTTTGGGCACCCGATCGAGCAGGACGAGATGGAGGAGTGGATGGCACTTGAGAGTGAAGATCTGCCTTGGTATGCTGATATAGTCAATTACAAGGTATGTGAAGAAGTTCCAGCAGATATGGACTCCTATAGGAAGAAGAAACTCCTCAAGGACATCAATGGATACTATTGGGATGAACCTTACTTATACAAGAAGGGATCAGATGGATTGTTTAGAAGGTGCATAGCAGAGAATGAAGTTGAAGGAGTATTAGGACATTGCCATGGTTCTGCCTATGGAGGCCATTTTGCAACTTTCAAGACAGCCCAAAAGGTCTTACAAGCTGGTCTATGGTGGCCTACATTGTTCAAGGACACTCACAAGTTCATCACAAAATGTGATGCTTGCCAAAGGATGGGGAATATCACAAGGAAGAATGAGATGCCTCAAAATCCAATTCTTGAAGTTGAGATATTTGATGTATGGGGAATTGATTTCATGGGACCCTTTAATCCCCCTTCAAATGGGAATGCCTACATCTTAGTAGCAGTGACTATGTCTCCAAATGGGTGGAAGCCATTGCTAGCCCCACTAATGATCACAAGGTAGTGCTTAAACTCTTTAAGAACATAATCTTCCCAAAGTT